>CATKHJ011229019.1:0-10092 GCA_949750685.1 Vernicia montana | reverse complement strand
CTAGGTTCATTACATGAAAGGGTAAGGGTGGCTTGTATAGGGTACCCGTCACACTGGAGTAGCGATATACCTAATCATATGTGAGTCAAAGAGCCTCACGTGGGTCCAACAGTACGTGCATACTCGTATACGTCGCAGGGTGGATGATTTCACTATCGAAAAGCAGACCTAAGGAAGGTTGCCCACTCGATGTTACTTTCTATGCATTGTTTTCCTAAGAAATCTAGGTTGAAAGGCAAGGAGCCTATGCAAGTGATGCATGAAAGCCATTTTTGCATTAAAAGTGCCAAACTTTGATTTAAACCAACTATTAGTCCTCTTATTTTCTTTATTAAAAAGAAGGTGGTCCTTAGTGGAGTCCCCAACTGTGAGGCGTCACCCGAGCACCAGTCCGATCCGCTAGAGGGAATCGAAATGCTCATTTGGATTTGTACTCACAATGGAACCCTCGGGTTCAGATTGGTTGACTTTGAAAAGGTGCATTAGGAGTCACCACCTTAATTTTATTTCATTTGGGAAAAGTTAAGGAAAAACCCAATTAAATGACTCCAATTATATTCTAATGAAAAAGTGCACTAGCCCTCGATTACCAAAAAGGATTTAGGGACTAGGTTTTCGATTCATTTAATTAGTTTGGCAAGTTTAATGCTTAATGGCTTAAAATAAATTTCATGAACCATTATAAATGAATGAATAATTAAATATGCATGAATTAAAGTAAAGCAATAAAAGAAGTAATAAAAGCAATAAAAGAATTAAATAAAGAAAGCAATAGAAATGTTAAATTTACAATATAAACCAAATTAGGGGATACTCCCCCTACCCTTTATGGGTTCTAGGAGAGTCACACATTCCCTAAATTAAATCAATAATGAAAGTAACAAAACAAAGAAACAAAAGAAAATACAAAACCTAAACTATAAAAGAAGGTGAAAGAGAAAGAGAGTGTATTTTAGTTGGATTTGATGCTTTAGACAAGCATGCCTACGTATCCCTTTGAATGGGAATCAAAATCCACGTAGTTTGTCCTTCTTGCAAAGGGAGTTTATTTTAGTCTTGACCTTTTATCATGTTTCAGATTGATTAATTAAAAGGTGGGTTGATTAATTTATTCAATAAGCAAAATTGTTTACCAAGTGGTTAATTAAGTCAAGTTCTAATTAACAAACAAATGCATCAATTCAAGTTGATTACCAAGTTAATTGAATCAGGTTCTAATTAACATGTATTTTCTAAAGTGATTAACTAAAAAGAAAGGGATTGAAAGAAAAAGGGAGCATACAAAGAAAAAGGGGAAAATAATAAACTATGCAAAATAAAAGAACAAATTAAAAGAAATGAATGAAAGAAAATGGAATATGAAAAGAAACTATAAAGAGAAAAAATAATAAAAGACAAACAAAGCAATATAAATAATAAAGAAGAAAATAAAACCAAAGGAAGCAAAATAAAAAACAAAATGATAAACAAACAAATAAAAGAAAAAGAAAGAAAATAAATACCTTAGGATGGAGGAGACTTGTCTCAGTCGGCGGTGGACTTGCCTCGGACGTCAGGCGGCGGCTTGTCTCGAATGGCAGGAAGCTTGCCTTAGACGGCAAAAAACTTTTGATTTGATGGGTCGGCTCAGGAAGTCGCAACCCAATCTCGCTTTGCAAATCAATGAGCAATAGCAAAGTAAGAAAAAGAAACTTTAAAACTAAAATGCTCGTTCCTTTCAAACCAAGCTTAAAAACTGTTTGCTTTGAGATCAAAAGGTTGATCAAGCAAATTTTCTGATGTTAAATGAGCTGGGGGGTAGTTTATATAGGGAGAGAGCAGAAGGCAGATTTGCACATTTTCCAATGTGGGATTCATGAATAGTGACATGTGATTGACGGCACAGGGTTATGCGGTGACCTCACAAGGCTTTGCGGTCACCGCATAGGGTTGTGCTGTCATGGACCCCGCTTCGGTCCATTTTTGCCTGTTCTCGCTCGTTTCAAGTCCATTTTACATGTTTCCAGTTGCATTGTGCTCATTATTCAATCCCGGATGATATGAGGATGGTTTAAAGGGAAAATGGGTAGGTCTCAAGTCCCGACGCTCGGATTCCCAATTTTCAAGATTTTAGTGATTTGTGGCGATTTCGGCTTCCAGAGGTTTGTTTACCAAGCCTAGGTGCCTCTAAGGTTTGGTTGTATGCCAGAGGGTGAAAAATTAAGGGTTTACAACCGTTGTTGTCTCGATTTCAGCAGCTACTGCATCACCACCTTAGCGCTGCTGTCGTTTATCGATATGTTATGGCTCAGCTTAGTCCGGCGACCACTAGCCAGCAACTTCCATCATTGTTCACTCATCTCAGTCCAGTAGCTGCTCATTCTTGACAGCATCGGGTACCTCAGTAATTGATTTTTATTTTTGTTTTAAAATTTTATGAATTTTCTTTTATTGTTCTAATTTAATTAATTTATTAAAAAAACACATATTACATTTAATTAGGTTTAGTTTTAGTATTTTTATGCTTTAACTATGTTGTTCATGTTCTATGTTTTAATTATAATTAAAAAATTAGGTTAAATTAGATTAATTTTATTTCAGCTTGTATTTCTTTAATTATATTTGTCGTATTTTATTTTATTTTCTGTTAGTTGGTATTTATTTCCACACTTGATCTTTATGCAGGTTTCAGCTAGTTAGGCATTACACTAGTGGCTTTCCAAATTTGTTGACAGTGTGTCTTCTCATTAAGGGAGTTTTTCTTTCCTTATATTTCACTTTTCATACACTGAAGACATTGTGTGCTTTAAGTGTAGGGGAGAGGGATTGAAGTTTTAAACTTACTGAACTATGACTTGCTTATTTAACTTCAATTTTGAGATAATGTTGTGGAACTATGTAAATTTTCTTGATGTATGAGTTTTGGTGTGAATTTTGAATTGATCAACTTGGAAGTCTTTGGGAGGTAAATATTAGATATTGACTGTAGTTATGGGGTTTGAAATGTATTGTTCTATCAAAGTGCTATGAATTATGACTTTATTATTGTGCTTTAAATTTATTTAACTTGTTGCTTTCTATTCATGTTGTTAGTTAAAATAGGTGTGATGCTCTAAAAAATAATAATAAAAGTAAAAGAAGGTAATTCCAAATAAATAGCATAATGGTACCCTACTCCTCTATTTGGACTTCTTAGTAACTAGGAGCATCCATGAACCCCATGGTTGTCTTTTACGTCAAACGGTGGTCCAAGCATGAATATGCAAAGCACTCTAGGAATTTCTATTGAATGTTTTAGATTTAAACCTAGGGAAAAGCTGTTATGCATTTGAAAAAAAAAAAAAAGTGAGCATCTATATCTATTTTAACTAGTAAATTGAATGATTGCTTAAAAGTAATTCCTAATTAATCAATAAGGTTATGAATTCACAGTATGGATTTAGAATTATACATGGATGATCACATGCTTAGGTTGATATTCTTTATTTGTTGACTAAGGAATGACTTGCTGGTTAAGAATAAATTTATGCTAAAATTTATTTCAGATAGAAAGAGAGTGTAGTTCCATGATTGAATCTTTAGATTGTTGTTAAATTGCTTGTTTATGTGCTTTAAGTTCTTTTTGCTTGAGGACAAGCAAATGATTAAGTGTGGGGGAATTTGTTCTATCTTATTTTGTTATAATTTTATTAGGGTTAATTATTTAGCTTTTAGTTTAATTTGTTCATTTTAATATTTGTTTTGATATTATTTTATTAGTTCAATGTTATAGTGTTAACGTGTATATTTATGGTAAAAATTATGCATTGGCAAGTCAATTGGTGAAGTTGAAACTAAATGTGCGTTGAAGAAAGGTGAAGCTTGAACAAGGGTGTTTTCAAATTGAACAAGGGTGCTTTCAAGTTGAAAAAGGGTGTTTTCAAGTGAATAATGGTGTTTTCCATATGGAACAAAGGCGTTTTCTTCTCCTAAAAGGGCGTTTTCATCCTTTTATAAAAGAAACCTTTTGAGCCGCCAATAGTGATACACAGATACAGAGAGGATTTTTGGGAGAGAATTGATTCAAGAGAACAATTTCAATCTCCTTTCAATTTACTCTGCTGTTACAAAAACAATAAGTTTAAGATTTTAATTTTGAATTTCTATCAACTGTTATTGGGTTTGGATTGGAGATTTATTTAGCTTGGATTAAATTGTTCAACAGATTGAAATTAGAATTGGGAAAAAACTCTAACCTAAACAGTACAGTATTCTCTATTCTATTTTAATCTTATTTCAATTCAATTAATGTTATTGTTTTTTATTTCCAAGCATAAAGATGATTATGATTAAGATTGAGATTAATAACTTGTTTGAATTGATGAACATAGAATTTATCATGAGCTAAATATTTTCAGTCTTAGGTTAGGATGATTCCTTTTGAATGACTATGTATGGGCTAATTATAGGTTATATTAATTTGCAATTCTTAGTTGAATTGTTTTAATTAGAAATTAATTGTTTGGCCAACCTTTGATTAATGGGGATTTCTGCTTTCAGTTATACTATATGATCACTTTGGATCAAGTAAGCAAGCATTTCAATATTGTGAATCAACAATACACAATAATGAATCATATAAGATTCTATGAAACATGATCAATTGTAGGGACAATGCAGTTTTTATGAATAGATCAACTGGTTCCTTAAAGGAACATAGTTATGAAAATGATTTATCAATTAGAATACACTGAGTTTTCAAATGAGAGACATTAGCTCAAGAAAGGATTCTTTACAATGAGAATATTATTATGTAGAAAGTAAACTCTTTTACTATTTTCAATTTGAGTATAGTTTTAGTACTTGCAGTCAAATAGTAGTAAGTAGGCCAAAGGCCTCAATGAATGGAATTCAAATGACAATATTTAGGCCAAAGGCCTCATTGAAAAGAATTCAAATAACAATAAATAGGCCAAAGGCCTCATTGAAAGGAATTTCTCAAACATTTGTTTCATTAAAGAAATGTAAGGTTTTCAAAGTACTCACCTTGACTTCCTTAACTCCTAACATAAAGTCTTAATATAGTTGGTAATGATGTTCCTCAATCTCCGGATCATCTTCCTTATCTTTTTCTTTTAGGTTCCATATCGAATCATATCCTTTATATCATTCAAGTGAAGATTATTAAATACCTTAACAATTTGACTATTCTAATACTAACTCTAATACCATTAAGTGTACATCTACGAAATATTAATTATCGAACATCGATGCAATTCAATATATACATTAGCATATTTATGCACATATATCAATTTGAAGTACGTTTCTATTTACTTTTTCAAATACTAGATGGATGGCCTGGAAGTATATCTGCAATTCTCAATGTTTGCTTTATAGCAATTTAATACATTTCACATTAGATTCATATTGAATAATCATATTGAATTCATTATTCATCATTCTCGCTACTTACTTATTCATTGTTTACATGTATGTAGAATTTGCTAATTTACAATGAACAAATTTGAAACATTTATATCACTAGACTTTGTCACTTTTTTTCTGTCATTTCTCATGATTTACTAATCCAAATGAGTTAATTCTCTTTTTATTTTAAACTAGACATATAAATTTACAACATATCCAAAATTGAACTTAAAATTCAATTCATAGAAAACTTAGTGATCATTGCAATTTAATTTTGTTTCTGTTACAAGGCAGACTGACCCCATCATACTCCTTCAAGTATAACTCAAGATTTATAATTTCAAATAAAATTTCCTTTTACTGAGAGTTACTAGATACATTAAGGAACATTTATTATGTTTCGATTTTAACTTTTTTCTATCTTTAAAGTTCTCAAATCAGAAGATTCATTTCAATTTACAATTTGAATCCAAATACAGAGTTAGTTTCCAAGCAAGCTATATTTCTGATACTATGCTTGGAATTTTGTTAAGCCCTTTTGTGAATTAATTCTAAATATATCAATGATAATTTTACTAGCTTTTAGCTTCTTATAACTCTATCTCTATCATCTTCAATTCAGGAGATATATTCCTAAGTTTGCCAATGATGCTGGACTGCTAGAATCTGTATACCTTATCATTTTCACTAGATCATATCTCAAAATATACATATCCAATTTATGTTTTCTTTTACAAGGAGTTCATAAAAATATTAATTATCATTGTTCATGTTTTATAATTGTCTTAATTCAGTCTTTAAATCCATCTTTTAGGCTACTTTAATTCGGAATGCCCATTCAATTTATGAACAATACCAATTTCAGTTCAATTAGAATTTATCTTTGTACAGACTAAATATTTTAAATCCCTTTTACAAGTAAATACTTTAGACATTTACCTACAACTTTGATGTTTTGGTTATCTTCAAATTTTGTTCATAAGATCCTTTATAGGGTCACACAATTTTGGGTTATCTAGAAATTCCCAAATCTGGGTCAGTTCACACACAAGTGACATATCTCATTACTTTTCAAGAATTTAATAAAACTCTTTTATGTACCTATATTTAATATAGAATAATACAACTTTTATGTTTTAAACTTTCCCAAATTCAGCCTCTAAATAGACCATATGGGTGTTCCAAGATTTTGCTTAATTCAAAAATTTAGGTTTTTCAATTCAAGTTCAATAATCAATTCAAGTTCTATCATGCATTCTAAACTCAATTAATTCATCAATTATTTCAATTAGCTTCATAATACATCCATAAACATTAAGAAATACAAATAATAAATTTTTTCTAATAATTTTATATGGGCCGAATATGGAGAATGAAGAAGAATAAGGAATTTCTTAAAGTTTTAACATAAAAAATCTAATTATCCATGCTTAAAATGACATTTGGAGGCAAGATTTAGTGTTTACCTTGGAAATTGATGGTTTCATGGAAGAACACTTGAGGGAGCCGGCCATCCCTTGGATAATTTGGCTAGAAGTTTTTTTTTTTTTTTACAATTTATGGAAATAAGATGATTTTAAGGTGTTTTGGATAAGCTTTAACTGATGGATGGTGGAGATTTACTTTGGATGATCCAATGGCTAGTATATTTTAGCTAATTTTGAACTTCCAAATTTCATTTCTAAATAGATAAATATGAACATATTTTTTATGATAGGAAAATTCTGAGAAATTTTCATATTTATGTAGTAATTTGACTAATAGAAATTGTGGGGGTCTACTCTCATTAATTTATCTTTGATTATTATTTTCTTATAAATTCAAACATAATTTTTTCTTTGCTATCCATATTGGGCTGGCCATATTTCCATATGGTTGGACCTCACACTTTATTTTACATATTCATGTACAATTAACTTGCCATTTCGACAGTTTTTGTGAAATGACTGTTTTACCCTTTATTACAATGCACATTTTTATAATCGAAATCAATGCAATTTCTTAAATTTATTTTCATCAATCACATTCTTATGAGTACTTATGTACTGTAATATCACAGTAAAGGAAAAAAAAAATTTACATACGTCTAACCGAGCATGTCCAAACTCATATTTGGTCACTAATTGTTTAAATTGCCTCTCTATAGCATCATTGATAATTCATAGGAATTTCATTGATCTAGGGTATTACAGTTCACACTTTAGTCAATCTCAATTTTGATCTTGACAATCAAATTAAATAGTACTAATGGTTGCATTAAGTATATTTATTAATGATAAAAGACATAGAAAAGGTTAAGACTCAAGAAACTTGGAAATATTCTAAGTGATGAATCAGACCTCTAAGTTGCGACCACAACACCTGCGTCACCCCTGCAATGAGTTGAAGGATGTTTGAATTTCCTGGGACACCTAGGAACCTGGAAAAATTAATGAAAAATGGAGTGGAATTGCGAAACAGCTCGGATGGTTGAAACACCGCGCACTTGCCCCATGGGCATGCATGCCTGGCTCTCTCTGGGCAGTCGCTCGCCTCATTTGATTCTCATTCTATCTATTTTTTGGTTGGTTCCTAACTTACCCAGTGGTTTCTAAACATCTAAATAACATTAGCATGCTATAAAACACATGAAAACTTGATACAAGGATTAGATCAAATTAAAACAGGGAATAAAAATGCAAGAACACGAAGAACTCATAAAGCTGGGCACAAACCATTGCGTAGGGGGCTCGTGCGAGTACCATGCGCCCATGAACCCCTAGGAAGTAGGGTTTCTGTCATTTTTTACAATGATCTCAAATTTCTATGATGCAAATGCATGTTTCTGACATAAAGGCGTGAAATGGCATATTAATGAGCGAAATTTAAAGAACAAAACATCCAAATACATAATTAAATTACAGAATTGAATCAAAAAGGTATTTGTGAACCATTTCCTTTGAATGATCAAAACTGACTCTAATCGTTCATTGGAGGTTTTGATTGAAGATCAAACATGAACACACAATAAATTTAACATCCTATAACACATTGAGATGAACAGAATCAATAAACAAATAAAAATAGGGTATGCATATGAATTAAATGAATAAAACAAATAATAAAACAATAACTTAGAATCCTCCTCATGATTCTCTATCCTTGGGCTAAATCAGGCCATGCAAGGCCTAATTGCAATAGGAATCACAAGGATGAAAGAGATTTCAGCCCTAAGGCCACCAACATATTACATTATATACCTTGTTCTTGGTTCTCTTTGTTCTTTAATTCACTAATTTCTAATGGTTTTTTGTGTTTTATTTCTATTTTCAGGTTTTTTAGATCCTAGTCTATAATGCCGAGCTATTTTTGTTCTTAAAAGCCACCCAAAAAGAAAGATAGATTGATCCTCTTAAACAACATTTTCTTTTCTTTTTATATTTTCTTTTGATTTTTGAAACAAAAATCTGTTAAAAAATCCTTTTTGAAAACCTTAAAATCCTCCTAAATTTGACCCTCCCTCTATCTATTAAGATTGGAGGTTGGGTTCAATTTAAAGATTTTCAAATTCAAAAATTGAAGCTGTCAGGGGGTGATGGGCGCGTGGGAAGGCCACACGCCCCTGTCTTGGCACGACATGTAACATCCCAGGTGTTCCTTGGTCGCCAAAGATTTGGAGGTAATATGGAACTAAGTTTGATGGAGGAATTGAGGGAGGAAATATAAGGAAAAGGTTCAGAACCCTAACTTAAGCGCGAGTTTGGAAATTGATATACTAAGCGTGAAACAAATGGATTCTGACTCCGCAAATTTTTATCAATATTGATCCAAGGAAAAATTCATGGAAGTATTACTAAATAGGATACTAGAACCCTAAAGATGGTATTGAAAATATTAATAGACAGTAATAACATAATTTAGAATAAAAAGAGGTAGAAAATAGGAAGTTAGGAACTAAAGTCCTAAAAAGGATACGAGTTTGGAAATCGAGGCCTTTAGAGTGAATTGGCAAATTTCGACCCCGGAATGGATTTTTATATTTTATTTGGATAATTTAGGCAAATATGAGGATGTTATAAGTGATGAAACTTAAAAAAGTAAAGTTGGAGTTATGCATAGAAAATACCTAAGCAAAATTGGTAGGCTATGGGCATAATCAAAGAATTTTGGTTTTCGAAATTTTAGAAAATTCTAGTCTATGGAAAATTTATGGGAAAATAATTAAAAAGGATATTAGAAACGTAAATTAGTGATTAAAAATATTATTAGACAATAATAGATTAATTAAAGATTAAAAATGACAATTTTGTAAAAATTAAGAAATAATGACATCATAAGTTGACTATTTATCACCCAAATAAAAAAAAAATATATATATATATAAAATGGCCAGAAAATCTGCTGGAAAAGTGGAGGATAGGGATTGGGCCAAAATTGCATGTGAATTAAATAAAAGAAAAATATAAATAGGCAAAAGAATAGAAAATAAGCTCATATTTTTCACTTCTCAAAAATTTTACTAAGGAAAGGAGAAAGAAAGAGAGAGCAAGAGAAAAGAAGAAGAAGAAGAAGAAGGGAAGAAGTAGATTTTTGAGGTAAGGTTATAAATTTAATTAGCTCTTTTCATCTATATATATATATATATATATATATATATATATATATATATATATATATATTGTGTGATTGAATTGTTGGTTGATGTGCCGAAACGCACACAAACAA
>CATKHJ011228612.1:0-13381 GCA_949750685.1 Vernicia montana | reverse complement strand
TTGCGAAGGAGGTTTGTTTTAGTCTGAACCTTTTATCATGTTTCAGTTCATTGATTAAAGGTTGGTTGGTTGATTTTAATCAAACAGATTTGATTACCAAGTTGTTAATTAAGTCAGGTTTAATTAACAAACAAAAGAGGATCAGAACAAGTTAATTAATTCAGTTTCTAATTAACACGCCTCTTAAAGCAATTAAAAGAAAATGATTAAGGAAAGGGAATCATATAAAGAAATGGGAAGCAATAACTATAATAAAGAAACTAAAAGAAAGGGAAATAAAGAAAAGGGAACATGCAAAAGGAACTAACAATAAAGCAATAAAAGTAAACTAAGCTAAAAAGAAAATAAAAAAACAAACAAAGCAATAAAGAAGCAAAACAAAACTTCAAAACAAACAAATAAATAAACAAATGAAAAAGGAAGAAAATAAATACCTTTTGAAGACGAGGCTTGGGGATTTATGGAAGGAGCGGGCGACTGGATCGTAATTCCACCTTAACTTGACTCGGCGGAACCAAAACCTCCAAATGGCTACTAGGACGACTCTTAGGACTCCCTCGAACTGGCTTGAGAGAACCACAAATAACCACCCAACAAGAGAAAAGTTTTGAACTAGGAAAGGCAGCTCTTTTGAACCAAGCCTTAAGAAAATGCTTGCTTATAATCAATTGGGTTTGATTTAGCAAGTGAGGTCAAGTGTATTGAATTGTGTAGAAATGAATAGAAATGAAGTGTTTATATAGGTAGAAAAGGGGGGGACATTTCTCACATTTTCCAATGTGGGAAAACTAAACAAAAATGTCAAAACTTCATACAGCCATTATAGGACCGCACACATGCCATTCTAGACCGCACAGGGAGGAGGGGACACACAGGCCCATTTCAGGACCGCACAGGGCCTGTGCGGAACCGTACAGGCCATGTACGGTCCCTGGGGGACCCTGTGTGGTCCTCCAGGTCCGACGGGGCCGATTCGTCTGATTTTTTGACTCTTTCTTGCCCGTTTCAGCTTTCGAGACTTATTCGCATGTCTTAGGGTTCAGACAGTGCAAAATTCAGGGTTCATAATCTCATGCTTCTTCAATTGTCTCGATGCGTATGCAATCACCTTTCCGTGTTGCATAAGAACACATCCAAGTCCCACTCTTAAAGCATCACAGTATATTGCAAATCCCCCTGATCCTTCTGGCAATGCAAGTATTGGAGCTGTAGTGAGACAAGTTTTGAGTTTCCGAAAACTCTCTTCGCAATCATCATCCCACTGAAAACTTTACTTTCATTCTAGTTAACTTGGTTAATGGTGAAGCTATCTTGGAGAAATCCTTAATGAATCTCCTATAATAACCTACTAAACTAAGGAAACTACGAACTTCTGTCATGTTTGTGGGTCTAGGCCAACCCAATACTGCTTCAATCTTCTTAGGATCCATTTGAATGCCATTTTTACTGACCATATGTCCTAAAAAACATACATGATCAAGCCAAAATTCACACTTGGACAATTTGGCATACAACTGATGCTCCCTTAAAGTTTGCAATACTATTCTCATATGTTCTTCATGCTCTTCCTTACTCTTGAAGTAGATAAGGATGTCATCTATGAATACAATGACAAACTTATCTAAATATGGTTTGAACACTCGATTCATCAGGTCCATAAATGTTGCTGGAGCATTGGTCAACCCAAAGGGTAACACTGTGAACTCGTAATGGCCATACCTCATCCTAAAGGCAGTCTTGCAGATATCCTCATTCTTGATTCTGAGTTGATGATAGCCTGATCGAAGATCAATCTTGGAGAAGTGACTTGCTCCCTGTAATTGATCAAACAAATCATCTATCATTGGCAAAGGATACTTGTTCTTGACATTCATCTTATTTTGCTACCTATAGTCGATATATAGCCTCATAGAACCATCCTTCTTCTTCATAAAAAGTCTGGTGTACCCCACAACGAATTGCTCGGTCTGATAAATCTCTTGTCCAACAAATCTTGCAATTGCACTTTCAATTCTTTCAACTCTAGAGGTGCCATCCTGTAAGGAGGAATAGATATTGGCTGAGCACTAGGGAGGAGCTCGATGTTGAACTCAATCTCTCTTTCGGGCGGTAACTCTGGTAGCTCTTCTAGAAATACATCCAAAAACTCACAAACTATTGGCATTTGATGTACCTCATTAGGAGTCTCCCTTGTATCAACCACGTGTGCAAAATATCCTTGACACCCCTTCCTCAAAAGCCTTCTCGCCCCAATAGTCGATATGAAATTAGAAGGTACCTCACTCTTTTCCCCTTGAAATGTGAACTCACTCTCATCCCATGGTTTGAACGCTATCTTCTTCTCATGACAGTATATGTGAGCATAGTGCTTGGATAACCAATCCATACCAAGAATCACATCAAACTCTAGTACCTCCAGCTCAATCAACTCACTTGGAAGCTTTCTCCCATCTATCTCTACTATGCATAAAGGATACATATGTTTCACCTCTAAAGTTTCCCTTAAAATAGTGGACACTTCTAAGGGATTAGTCATGATCTCTCTACCCTTTCCCAATCTCTTAGCAAAGCGTGGTGAAACAAATGAATGGGTAGCACCCGAATCAAATAAAACTCTAGCTTATACAAATTGGATAGAAAGGATACTTGTCACTATAGTATTGGAAGCACAAGCCTCCTATTGATTCAAGGCAAATACTTTACCTCTACCTCTCCCCTTTGTAGCTTGACTAGTCCCAGGTGATTGGCCTTGCCCTCTGCCTCTACCCCCCTAAACTCCTAGTATCAAGTCTAGTCATCTGCACTGTAGGCTGGGAAGTAGCAGGCGTACTCTGATGATCTCCCCACAAAGGACAACCTTTGATAAAATTCCCTATTTAACCACATTTATAACATGTCCCTGCCGCTGTCCGACATACCCCATCATGTCTTCACCCATATGTAGCACAAGTAGGTTAGCTATAGTTATGTTGCTCATTTCTAGATATAGAACTGGTGGCTGGAGTAGAAGCCACTGATACCCCTCTATACTGTCCTCTACTCTGACTACCTCCCCTGTGGCTTTGAATCATGGTAGAAGTAACAGGCTTAACTTTTAACCTGGGCACTACTCCCTCCACCTCTGTTCTAGTTACCAAAACCCTTAGGTTTATTCTTATTTCTCTAATCTCTCTCTGCTCTATCTTCCTTGCTCTTAGTTTCCATTTGTTTTGCCTTGTCAACCAACTTGGACAAGGAAGCAAACTCAATAGCATAAAGGGCATTGTGTAGAGGTGCTATCAAACCCCTTATGAATCTTTTAATCTTAGCAGCTTCTGTAGGAACTACATCATGAGCATACTTGCTTAACCGGTTAAATTTCTTAGCATACTCGGATACGGTCATGCCTTGTTGCTTTGGTCTCTCAAACTGAGCTATCTAGTTTTCTCTTTTTCCTTCCCCCAAGAATTCATCTATCATCTCTTGCTTGAATTGTTCCCACATTGGAGGTATCTCATCATAAAGCTTATTCTCCACATGTTGTTAGAACCAAGTCCAAGCATCATCCTTCAGCGAAAATCCCACTAGTTCAATTACTCTAGCATTAGAACAGGGCAGTCGTCTCACTACTTTCTCAATAGCTTCAAGAAATCTGTGAGACTCTTCTCCATCCTCCCCATGGAATTCAGGAAGTCCCATTTTTAGAAAGTTATACATGCTCACCCCGCCATTATCAATCACCCTGCTAGCTACATGCCTAGGAATAGGAGCATTCACAGGAGCCGGTGGAGGTGGCATTCTCTCTTGTACCGGTGGAGGATGAGGAGGCGGTGCTATATTAGCATCTTGTTGTCTCAACTGTCTCAACTCTAATAATTCTCGACGTAGCTCCTCATTCTCACACCTCAATTCATCATCATCTCTTGGAGGAACATGAACTTCCTCCACTTAAACTCGGCGTCTAGCTTTAGGTGGTTCAAGTGGTTCCTCATGAATGGAGGCGGCATCAGAAGCCACATCCGGAGCCTTTACATTCTCAAAAGGGGCTCGCCTCGATCTACCTCTTCCCCTTCCTTTTCTAGGAGGCATCTATAAGACAAACACATAATAAAGATTTAACATATAATGATTAACGTGGATTTACATATGAATGATGACTTCAAATGACATTGAGGAAATTTCCTATGCTCCATGGTGCTCACATACTCTATGACTCATATAGTCTAATCTAGACTTAACCTTGTACTCTAATACCAACTTTGTCACAGCCCTACTCCATAACTGTGACGGTCCTAGGGCATGGGTAGGCATAAGGCCACCGAAAACCTGTAGAACCTCTCTCATCACATATAAATCTCATGTCAACATAAAAGCTAATACATACACTTATCCCAAGATCAGAATCTGAACTCTTACACATATTAACATTTAACTCATTACATCACATGACATACACTTGCTCATAATCTCGTACATCTCACAATTCTCATAAAACAATGAATATAGATTCATCCATAATAATAGCCATTAAGGCCAAAAGAATATCCTTCTTTTACACACATGGAGCACTAAAGTATCTCAAATACATAAATAATAATAATAATTAGAGAAATTACATTGATCAAAATGGTTCTTTAGGAAGGAAAATGCTTGAAGAACCGAGCTAATAAACTTCTAATCTTTCAAAAAAAATAAAATCACTAATGAGATAAAGCAGTGAGTAAAGAATATACTACCATACTTGTGAGGCTAGGTGTTTCAAGGCTAGCTCACAAGGATGGTAGGGCTCATATCTTACCAAATGGCTTATAATATAACAAATGAGGTTCATATATCTCATAAGAATCAATAACTTGTAATATACAAGAATAAACATGTATATAGCTCATGAAAGAAATCATAAATCATAGATAGATGGATATAGAAATCAACTCATAACAAATTAGGAATAGAGGCACTTTATTAGCATAACTCCCCTCGTAATAAAGAATAGAGGCCGGTTGGATATACTCTTCCTCGTAATAAGAGTAAAGGTATAATTAGCATACTTTTCCTCGTAATACATGAAATGGATCAGATTTCACGTCTAGGACAATTTACCCTTCCTAGATAGGGGTAGGATATTATACCTTATCCGTTGGGTTACAATGTGCACAATGTCTGATGATTCACCCACATCAGTCAGGGATTTCTATACCATTAAAGATTATCAACATATAGATAGAATAATCAAGGTTCTCATAAACAAATAGCTCATATGGTTTAAATAGTTCTCATACTCATAGACATATAACAATATATGGTTCTCATAAAAGATAATAATTAGCAAATGGCTAATTAAGAACTTATAAAGTTTCATGAAGCAATATAGTTCAATAAAAAATTTCTCATGGTAGCTCATACAAGAATATAGGCATTAAGCCTTAGGAATTCAAATACAAGAATAGTAATATATTTTCTACTCACCTTAGCCAAAAAGAATGTGTTAATATCTCTTAGAAGACTCCCAATCACATCAAACAAAATGGCTCATCACAACCATCATGATCTCCATTATGACTTCTAGGAGGAACAATACATGAAAACATATACAAAGACAAATACATAGATTAACTCATACTTTCAACCATAAATGCATGTACATCTCATGATTTCTAAATCTATTCCCTCCCCAAAAATGGATTAAAACAATGAGGAGAAGGAACTCAAAAGAAAACCAAAACCCTAACTCACCTCTTCAAGGAATGCTTCAACAATGGATGAATGGATGAACCCTTTCAATCTTAGATCCTTTAATTGAAGCAATTAATGAAGTTCTTAACATTTAATGTGAGTGGTTTGGTGATACTTTAAGAGAAATGGGTTATAGAGCTCTGAAATCTTGTAGACAAATGAAATGGGTCTTAAATCTCTTTAAATAACTAGTCGATTTTGCCCAGGCCCGCTATGATGAACGAGCGTTCATCTCATATTACTTAGCTTTAACTGTTCACACAAAAGGTTTCTGAATGAGCCTTTAAATAGATGAACGAGCATTCACTTGCATGAACGAGCGTTCATGTTCTATGAATGAACATTCATCTTTATTCCCTCAATTTTGCTATTGTTTATGCAGGGGCCTCCTGAACGTGCGTTCAACAATGTGAATGAGCGTTCATGATCATGAACGAGGGTTCACACTTCAAAACCTTCAAAATCATCTCCAATTCACCACATAAAACCATAAATTCATCCATAGCCTTATCTCAATATAAACACCACATAATCATCACAACTCACTTATCATACAACTCATGGCTCATAAAAATACTAGATACACATCTAGTAACTCATATAAAGGATCAAATAATGTATACATGAACTTGGAGTATTACATTTATATTCATTATATTATATATATTAATTATTTATACACTTCGTTTAATTATATTATATACGTTAATTATTCATTGTATAAAATATAATATCTCTCTTAAAATTATTAATTATTAATTATCTTAAATATAACATATTAATTATTAATTTATTTTATATAATTATTTAATTAATTATCTAATTTTTCTATTATTTAAATTCATTTAAAATAAATAATATAAATAAATAAAAAGTCAAAGACCAACTAACAAAACAAACAAAGAAACTGAAAAAAAAAAAAAAAAAAAGTGTTGTCCGCTAATGGGACTAGCGGACAGCAATCTGTCCGCTAGTTCCAGTAGCGGATAGCTCCAGTCCACTGGCTTGACCAGCGGACAGAATTGTCCTGCCATCTCAGCCTAAAAACACCTAAAATTGGAATTAGTTTTTAAAAACACCTAAAATTATAAATATTTTTAAAAAAAAAAAACTAAAATGGTAAATATTTTACAAAAAAATCATAAAATGGTAAATTGGCTGAGACCAAGACATTGAATTAGTAGCCTCTGGTTTATCCCTCAAAAATACTCCAGCTAACAAAGATTCAATATCTAAAGGGAGAAAATTTGAGAGAGCATTCCAATTCCAATTCCAACCACTACCAACATCCCAATAATCCACCACCAATTTATATTGATCAACGAAGCTGACTTCAGAGAGAATCTGAGAGATGAGAGGAAATTGGCATAACCACGAATCCAACTAAAAATGATTTGAACACCCATTTCCTAACTTGAATCGAGATCCCTTTTCCAGAATATGCCTTGATTTCACCATCCCTTGCCATGTTACCGAAGCATTTGTTCTAAGTTGGATCCCATTGGTAGAGTGATATGCTTTAAGATATTTATTACCTAGAACTTGAGCCCAGAGGCTGGATTGTTCATTAATCATTCTCCATCCCAACTTTGCAACAAAAGCTAGGTTCATTTGTTGAAGATTGTGAAAACCCAAGCCACCACAATTCTTTGGAGAGGTCACAGTTTCCCATTTGATCAAGCTAGGCTTTCTTTTTCCATCCCCACCACCCCAAAGAAACTGTCTCGATAATCTTTCAATCTCCTTACAGACCGCAACTAGAATAGTGATAGTCTGCATGGAGTAGAAAGGTAGACTAGTGAGAACCGACTGAACCAAAGTTGTTCTACCTACAAATGAAAGAGTTTTAGCCTTTCACCCTGCAAGTTTATTAGTCACTCTCTCCAAAATATGCTTAAAGGAACGTTTAGACATTCTCCTATGAATAGAAGGCATTCCCAAATAAATACCAAGATCATCCATAACCGGAATTCCAAATAAAGCACTCAATTCTCTAGTGATCTCAGGATCAGCATTCTTGCTAAAATGAATACCAGATTTAGCAAAGTTAACTTTCTTACTAGAATAGCTGCAAAAGACATCAAGAAATTCAAGAATCTCCATCATCTGTTCCTTGGTGGCTTCTGCAAATAACACCATGTCATCCACAAACAAAAGATAGGAAAGGTCAGGACCTTTCCTAGCCACTCGAATAGTCTTCCATCCGCCTTCCAATACTACTTTGTTGATAATATAGGACAATTTTTCGATACACATAACAAATAAGTAATGAGATATAAGGTCCCTTTGTCTAACTCCTCTGGTTGGGGAAAACTTCTCAAGCTGGTTACCATTCCATAACACGGACATTGTTGGTGTTGAGACACACTCCATAATATTCCTGACCCAAACATCATCAAAACCAACCTCTTTAAGAGTGGTGCAGATGAAGTCCCAAGAAAGGTGATCCACTACTAGAAAGTGGTAAATTAGCGACTACAATTAGCGACCACAATGATTTAGTCACCCTTCAGCTACAAAGTAGCGACTAATTAGCGATTAACGGGTAAATGGCTCAAAAAATCACTAAACTTTAGTATTTTTTCAATGTGATAACTAAAGAATTTTTTTTTGTCGGAAAATAATTAAACTTTCAAAATCTTTGAACTTGGTGGTCACTAGCCAAAATCCAAGCCTAAAAGGCTGACGTGGAATGCCACATAAGTTAGACATTCTGACTCAACATGACAACTAGATGCCACATCATCAAATTATGCCACGTCACCATGTCACGTGGGTAAATGGTTCAGAAAATCATCAAACTTTTGTATTTTTTCAATGTGATCACTTAAGAATTTTTTTTTATCCGGAAAATACCTAAACTTTCAAATTCTTTGTACTTGGTAGTCACTAACTGGAATACCAATTTGAAAGGCTGATGTGTACTGCCACATAAGCGTTCCCTGATGACTCAACTAAACAGATAGGATTCACATCACCCAAAGCATACCACGTCAAATTATATGGGCCTCACTTTTTTTTTTTAATTCTGTTAAAAATTTTAAAAAATTATTTTATTAATACCCATATTACCCTCATCTCATCTTCTGTTTCTTTCCCAAATCCAAATCTTGCAACAAAATCCCACCGACAACAAAATCTTGTAAAAAAGCATAACAAAAAGTACAAACTCATTATCTACTGCTGGCAACGCCTCCACCACCAACGTCATCACCACCGAACAGGAACCATGGTTATCATCATCTGCTCACTTGTCGGCCCGAGGCTAAACTGCTGCTATCGATTGAGACACATCATGGTAAGGTTATTTACATGAACATTTGGGGTATTACATTAACAAAACCTAGTAATTTACAAATTAAATTGATAGACTTAAATCAAATAGTTATATATAGTCACCTGAAGCTAAAAAATGAATGAAATTGCACAGGCAAATCTGACACAGACTTGAGCTCATATGAATCCATTATAGTATTAAAGTTAATAGAAATGCTAAAATAACATCCATGAAGTTTGAATTCAAAAGACCAACTTGGCTCTCCCCCTAAAAAACACATAAATACATACAAGTCAAGGCCATAGAACTTAGCAAGTCTCATCCCCCTGGGGATTTGACAATAATATGAGATTTTAAAAAAAAAAATTACTCATATATGCTATTTATAAAAATATTTACCTATATGTGCCACTTTTCAAAATTTTTGACTTGTTGAAAATACAAACCGAAAGTCAAACTTCCGATTTTTTGAAAAATTGAATGTTAGAAGTTAAACTTCCGGTTTTAGAGCCAACTGGCCATTATTGAGCTGAAATCAATTAAAAATCGAAAGTCAAACTTCCAGTTTCTCTCTCCTCTGGCATAGAATCCTGCACGCATCTGCACTTTAATTAGAAATTGTTCAAATATTATTATTTCTCAAAAATTGTAATTTCACAATAATTTATTATCTTGCAAAAATTTACCAAATTTATTAAAAATAAAAATGTATTATAAATGACATACATATATTATTATTTAACAAATCTAATTATTTCACTTAAATTATTATTTTAGACTTTTTTTTTCTCAATAGTTATTAATTAAAAAACAATTATTGTATAACAAAATTTTACCAAAAACAATTATGAAAAAAAATGTGTAAATTACGAAAAAATTATTGTATATTTTTATTTTGGTAAATTTTTGTTATACAATAATTGTTTTCTAATTAATAACTATTGAGAAAAAAAAAGTCTGAAATAATAATTTAAGTGAAATAATTAGATTTGTTAAATAATAATATATGTATGTCGTTTATAATACATTTTTATTTTTAATAAATTTGGTAAATTTTTGCAAGATAATAAATTATTGTGAAATAACAATTTTCAAGAAATAATAATATTTGAACAATTTCTAGTTAAAATGCAGATAGTGCAGATGCGTGCAGGATTTTGTGCCAGAGGAGAGAGAAACTAGAAGTTTGACTTATGGTTTTTAATTGATTTCAGCTCAACAATGGCCAGTTGGCACTAAAACTGGAAGTTTAACTTCCAACATTCAATTTTTCAAAAATCCGAAAGTTTGACTTCCGGTTTGTATTTTCAACAAGTCAAAAATTTTGAAAAGTGACACATATAGGTAAATATTTTTATAAATAGCATATATGAGTAATTATTTTTTTAAAATCTCATATTATTGTCAAATCCCCCAGCCCCCTATGACTTCCATCTTTATTGGGCTTATATTCGACCAACATGAACTTTAGAGAATTAAAGATAATAATGATCTTGACAGACAGAAATAGAAATTTTTCACCAAGAAAAAGCAATAAAAAATAAAATATTTATTGGGCTTCTTCATATCAACATATCTAATCAATCCACATATTTCAGAACCCAGAGGCAAGAGCTTATGGATTTCATCAGTAAATCAAAGAGCAATAGTAAGGAGCACTAAAAGAAAGAAAGGGAAAATTTTCACATTAACCTTATTAAGATAAAATTTCACATATTTATCAACCACCATCCAAATGTACAAATTTTTATTTAGATAAACAAAGACTATAATTTGCAGAATAAGATAGCAAAGATAATCAAACTTACCAACATATAGAAATCGTTTAAAATTCGAGAAGGAAGCTAAATTGAAAGGCTATCTTCGGTGCTAGTATTGCTGATTTGTTGTAAAAATGTGTCTCCTCTGCAAAGCCCCAAATGATGAAATTATAAAGTTATTGAAGTTATAATAATTATCATCGACATCGAAAAATTACTGAATCAAAGCAGCTCAAATAATTGTAAAACAAATTGATGTGATGAGATTAACTAAACCACAAAACATCAATATGACAATTGTGTATGTCACAAATCAAGGGCTATGAGCCCACCTGTTTAGCAGAACCTATGTATAAACATCAAATATTTGTCACTTATGGCTATAATCTCAATAAAATCTCAAGATATCATTATCAAGTTCTTACTTAACAAAACATCACATCATCCAGAATGAGAAAACTCAGCTATTCTCCAACCTCAACATATTTATACAAATCCATACAATTGACCTAGCTATGTTGAATTATAGATAGCAGAAATAATAATGCAGAGTTCTAATTTATAATACAAAACAATACGTAATTAATTACATAACCGAATATAATAAAATGAACTTAACTACTAGAGGAGAAAGACATGAATAATTCAATTAAAATTACTTCCCAAAGCTCAACCTATAACCTAGAAAAATAGAAAGATAGGAGTGAGCATCTCAATTCAGTGTGTGATATAATCTAATTTATAATCTTGGTGTCCTATAATCATTTTAATAATACCAATGCTCATGCATCATCCTAAACAGATAAATAATCACATAATTATCAAAGGATAGGAATTAGACAATAGGAACCTTATGAGGGACAAAAATAGACAACCTCAAAAAGGGCTCAATCTGGGACAAGGCCCATTAGATAGGCCACTTAATGTGGAAGCCCAAGATCACTGCGAACTCACCCTGCCGAGTTTGCCTTTAACACCTTCTCTGCCAAGGAACCGAGCTCCTTTCTAAGAAGCTTTCTCTACAAGCTTTTGTATTGTAGCTCACATCATCAATCAAGTGCATAAGTCTGTAATTGTCAGAAGGATCACGCTCATAGTCGGCTCGCCCCTTTTTAGTCCTTCTCTCTCCACTCATAAGACTTTACCAATTTAATACTCAAGATTTTCATAGCCTATTAGAGTTATGAAATGATATAGAATATATATATATTCTATAAATAGTGCATTATAGAATTGATAATGGGAACATAATGGAACTTTGTATGTAATGTATGTTAAATGCCCTGATTGGGTATTTTATTGTTTATATGTATTTTTGTGTTTAATTAAATTGAAAGGAGTAATGTATCAATGGTTATAGAGTATATTATGATATGGGAAAGTGAGTATTAATATGCTAATGAAAAAATAATGAAAGAAAGTTATGGAAAAATTTTACGAATCGGAAGTTGCTCGATTGGGCTTGTAAATGGACTTTTGGGATTTCAAAGCCCAAAACCATGCATGGCCGGCCCATTGATGTTTCAATTTGTTAGATTTAATTTTTATTAAGGCTAAGAAATGATAATTTAGAGGTATATGGTAGAGAAATTGGAATTTGCTTAAGTTATGTCTTACAAAACACCAAAGTTGACTAAAGTCAACTACTTACACCAATTGTCTTCTTTTTTCTCTACAATGAAGACCAAGTTCATTCTTTTATTTTATTCCCATTATCATCTATGATTAGTCACATAACACCTAATGAAGATCAAGATCATTGGTGTTAATCAAATCATGACCATTTATCTTGATTCTATCATAGCCATTTGATTGTTGAAGTTGAAATCACCACCATTCAAGTTACTAAGATATAAGCCAAATTTTTGCTTCTTCTCCTCATTTAGTGCCGTGACATCAAAAAGAAAAGAAACAAAGGAAACAAAACTCTCTCAAACACTAAAAAGCTATCATCTTGTTCTTACTTTCAAAAGTTAGCAACTAATGTTCTTAAGGTAAAAGTTAGTGCTTAATGATTCTTTTTATTGTTTCTAGTATGATTTTGGTGTGTGATTGTAGCTATTTCTTTTTCTTTTCATTTCTATGGTTTGGTGAAGGTAGGGGAAATCAAGGGGGACTTATGTTATATGTCTTTTGATGGATTATACAAATTAAAGTTTGGAATTGAAAGATTAACAAGTGAAATAAGCATGTAAAGCATGAAAAACCATTTGAAAGAAAATTTCCCCTAGGTTCAGCCTACTCTAGATTTATGGGGAGGAAGTGTTCTAAATTAATTTTAATGATATCTAAGATCATTTAGGGTGTGGAAAAGTAGTTTAGAAGTGTCAAATTGAATTATGGTGATTTTATACAAAATTTAAATTTTTGGAGGCATAATTGATGATATAAGAGAAGAATATAATTTGATGAATATTTTTTATGTTTGATTGATGCTATATGATTAATAGTGTGTTAATTTCATAATTCAATGATCAATTTAAGGTTTAGATGTGAAATTATAGGTTTTCCCCAAAATACCTTATTATGGAAAAATAGGGATTTGTGAGAATCAAGGGATTTGTGAGAATCAAAGTGATTTGATTTCAATTGAATGATGAATATGAGTTATTGGAATGTTAATTTGATGAAT
>CATKHJ011228598.1:0-40103 GCA_949750685.1 Vernicia montana | reverse complement strand
TAATATATGATAAAAATTTATAAATAATTAATTATGATATTAAATAAGTACACTCTAAAATTTTTCTAAAAATTATAATGACGTAAAAATAAATAAATCACGTAACTAGTTTTTATCAAAAGTTGTTTAGAATTTTTTTTTATTATTTTTCAAATAATTTTTTAAAAAATAAAACTAGTTATCTCATTAATTTATTTTCACGTTATTATGTTTTTTTTTAAAAAAAATTTAGAATGTACTTATTCAATATTACAATTAATTATTTTTAAATTTTTATCATATAGTCTGATAATATAATTAAATTTTATTAATAATTACAACTATCATTATATAAACTTATAAATAAAAAATAAATGGATAAATAAAAAATAAATGGAAAAAGTCAAATTATATGTGTATATACACATAAATATTTTGTAGGTAAATGTAAAATACAAGTTTATAAAAAAAATAAAGATAAAGGAAGAATAAAAAATAAAAATAAAAAGTGTGGAGAAAGAGAGATAATAAAAGTAAAAGAGATAAAGGGCACGTTGATCCATTTTTGTAACATTAAGAGCATATCGTACTTCGAAAAATATTAAGTGTTGATCTGCATTTTTACCTAAATATTAAGGATATATTTATATATTGTACCTAAAATAAAATATTATGGAGGCAAAGTGACCAATGGTGATAAGTCCAAGAGAAAATATGCATTAGCATTTAAGTCAAATAGAAATTCTTGTACCTCATAAATTTCTCACCAATGGACTTCAACAAGATAAATTTTGACAACGAAAAACCTCAATAAATATATTAAGTTTCTCAACTTCCTCCTATTAGATCTCAAATGGATAATTATTGTCAAATAAATATGATTTCTAAATAATTTACAATATATAATTAAGGAAAGAATTCTTAATGGACTACAAATTACAAAAGAGATTATGATTTGTAAATAAAAAAAAAATTCACAATTGGAATTGGAATACAAGCAATAATATTGTTTATTCTTACAATCCCTCTTCTACTTCTTCTTTATATATATATATATATATATAAGGGTACGGGTCCCACAGGGGCATTATTGTAATAAGAATGTGAATCTGGAGACAATTCTATCAAATATGTGGTGTTGGTAGGTTGACAGTGCCATTTCGGCAGCATTGGCAGAATTGGCCCACAGGGCATGACAATTGGGCCCGTGCGTATATGGTTAGCCAATTCTCTATGTTCCACCCGTGCATTTGATCTAATATTTTATGAGAGGCCTTGACATCCCTAATGAAGGCCGCATACCAAATTTGGAGTCATTCGGAGTTATATTGAAGGAGTTATGAGGGACTCTCCTCCTCGTACTTAGGAGTTTCTCCTCCCCGCGCAGCCCAGTTTGTTGATTTTTCATATATAGGAGGGGACAACATGGTGTCAGCTCTTCACCATCCCCGAGCCCAGTAGTTGGCTACGAGCTGAGGCCAAAGTGAGCTACCCTAGTGGGAAACTAGGAGGCGGGCTTCGTACCCAAGGAAAGAGGGGGCGGAGTCTCTATAGGGAAAGAGCTCTATGGACACTATGGGTGGGTGGCATGCCCATAGTGCGCACCTCTCCTTAACTCGAGGTTCCGGTATAGGGGAGATTATGCCTTACGGCTTCCCCAATTGACCTACAGGTCGGCCATATTCGGATAAGTCCCTTCGTTGGTATTAACAGTTGATTTGTATACAATGTCTCCTATGACATTCGGAACTAGGCTGGCCTAGATGGGTGAAAATCTAAGTACCGCACGGGGAGCTAGGCTTGGCTAAAACCTAGGCCCGTATATAATTGAGATGCTCACTCCTGTCTTATTATTTTTCAAACTACAAATTCAGTCTCGAGGAAAATTTTTATACTAAAGCCCTGACTTTTATCTTCGCAGTGACTAATTATAATTATAATGTATAATTATTACTTTCTAAATTGTAAACACAAATTTAGAATTCTACAATTATAGAAGTTGTATGATGTATGATATTTTGGATGATAGAGAATAGTTGAGTTTTCTTTGTATGATTATATTATTCACTGTCAAGCAGGTATCTTAATAACTTTTTAGATTGTGGATATAAATTTGATGAATTGAGATGATATACTGTATATTCAAGTTTTGCTTAAGCTCATACCCTTTGTTATTCAGTTTACAACTGCTATAATGTCGATTTTCTGTTTGATTAGACATGTCAAACTGATTACGGACTCTAAAAATCTTATACTTTTCCCTGCCTTAATGTATATCACTTGCCCCCAAAGTTGGATCTTGTTAGAAGTTATTAAAAGTAACTCATATAAATATGAGAATGAAAGGCTTACCAAACCCCCAAACAACCAATCTAACAGTCAAGCAAATCAATCTCCAATACAAATTTTAGTAGATAAATTTCAATTTTAGCAATTACCTTCAAGTATCCAGTAACTAATTCAATACTTTCATAGTGTTCTTTCTCTCTCTCTTCTTTGTGAGAAAATCGCAGTTTTGTTTTGTTCTTTTTCTGTTGGATTTTTGCATTGTTAATACGTGAAGATGCATTCAAGTCGCTTCTCCAAGATTTTTGCAAAACTCGTATATCAACCAAACTTGATATAATATAGAAATAAAAATATCAAATAAATAAAACTTCTTTTTTTTCATTTTGTATATATATATATATATAATAATGTTATTATATAATTTTATTTATATTATATTATATATATACAGAAAAATCCTTTAAAAAATAAAAATTGAAGGTAACAAATCAAAATTGATGAGGTCCATACAAAATTGAAGAACAAAAGAAGACAGAAAATAGAATATGGAAGATTGGAGTACAACTGAACATTTAAAAGCATTAAAAAAGGCTGCCAGAAGCAAATGCTCACATCTTACAAGGCTTGCTAGCAATTCTGAAAACTTCATATGCATTGATCTGATGAGCATATGATATGTAAAACATTCAATCAGAGCTACACAGAAGAAAGTAGAGACCAATTATTTCAATTTTCAAGGACAAATTATTATAACAAGGATCTTAAAAAATATAAAAAACCAAAAAAATTTAGCATCGCCTTTCCCTCCTATACTAAGAAAGCCAGACATGCAATTGTCTAAAAACTTGATTTACCAAAAGCAATATAAAATATAAAAATTTTCAAATGCATTTTTGGAAAAGCAACTCCAAACTCAATCCCAAACATAACCTAAATAATCTAATGTTGCGTTTGGATGTATGGATTGGGATTTGAAATATTATATTTCAAATCTATAATTTGAAATCTATAAATTTATAAATCTCTTATTTGGGGAGTGTAAAAAATTTGAAATTTGAAAAAAAAAATAGAGATTTTAGATAAAAATAAAGAGAATAGATTTGAAATAACTAGGTAAAAAAGAGAATTTGAAATATTAAAATTTTAAATTTGGTAGATTTCATTAGGTATTTGAATCAAATCCAAATCCACTCAATATTAATAACCCAAACAAGAGATTTAATTCAAATCCAAATCTAATGTTCAAATTCTTGTCATCCAAACGGACCATAAAAATTTAAAACTTGTGGCTCAATAAAGCAATTAAGTTCAAACCATAAACCTACAAATGAATCAAATTCGAAAATGAACTTGCATTCAACTTCTCTTTATTCATTAAAATGAATCTATCAAGTAAAAAAAAAATTTAAACCCCACACTAATTTTGATTTGTTTAAAGTAGTGAACTTCAAAACCAGTTTGTCATCGGTCGTTAATAAACAACCTTCAATGAGCTGACTTGAAGTTGAAACCCCAGGCTATTTACTAATTGTTTTGGTTCATTTACATCAATATAGAAGACCACTTACAAGTTACAATATATGTAACACTTCACAACCTTCTTAGTCAAAAGACTAATGATTTTGACTAATGAAATATGCTTAAAACATGAAAACATCTATTAGGAAATTTCAAATAGCCTTAATAATGTCTATTCCTCGATAGTGTTTCATGTATAATAGCATATGATACTTTTAGAGACCACAAAACAAATCATATACTTCATTGAACTAGACCCTAGCTAATTCCAAACTAGTTGGGCTATATGTTCATATTTATGGGTATTACTTAGGGTTGAGCACGGTTCGGGGGAATCCGGAGATTTGAAAATCTCCAGAACAGAACTGAATTTTAGAGATTTTCAAAATGGAATCTCCGGAACCGAACCGTAAGGAAAAATCTCCATACCGAACCATCTCGATTTTTCGAGACAGAGATTCGGATCTAATGGGACGGTTTGATACCAAAACAGGACAAAACGTAGATTCGGAGATTTTCTATTTTTAAATAATTAAAAATTAAATAAATTTTACTTATACATTATTCAATTTCATTAAATGTGTTGCTAATTCAATAACAAAGTGTATGTATATATATATATATTGCAACTACTAATTTGAAAATGAAATTTTATAATTAATAAAAATTAAATTTTACTTATACATTATTAAATTTTTTTAAATGTGTTGCTAATTCAATATCAATGTATGTGTGTATTTATATATATATTTTGCAACTACTAATTTGAAAATGAAATTTTATAATTAATAAAAATTAAATTTGACTTATACATTATTGAATTTCCTTAAATGTGTTGCTAATTCAATATCAAAATGTGTGTGTATATATATATATATATATATATATATATATATAAAATATCCCTTTAAATCGGTTTTAGTTTCGGTTCTTCGATTCGGTATGGATAACTACTAATCTCTAGAACCGTACCAAAAAAAAAAAAAATTGAGATGATTCGGTTCGGAGAAAGTCAAACAGTCAACGGATATTTTTCGGTTCTGAATATTTTTGGTTCGGATTTTCGATACGGTTCGGTATCTCCGAGTCCCGTACTCAGCCCTAGTATTATCTTTAGGCCTAATGACCAAAACAACACCACCTAAATATTTTCACGAATTTGCATTTATACCCAAACGCTTTAATTTCATCACTTTTACTTAAACCTTGGGTTTCTGGTTTCAATTTTTATCTAACAGGTCAACAAAAATACAAAACAAAAAAAAAATAGAATTTTTTTTTTCTCTCTACCCTCACCAATTTTTCTGACCTTTATTCCTTCCAGACCCCCACCCTACCTGGCTACCGTCCCCACCCCACTATCACTGTTCCTATTCTGTGTGATTTACCATGTTTATAAAACACTAATTCAGAATGAAAACTCAGAGTTAGGCATTGGTAGATATATTCCTAACACCGTTGTTCAAACACCCTTCACATATCCAATCCAGCAAGTTCACCACTTGACTTTTCTGCATTCCTATGCAAGTAAGGTTGAATCCACACCCAAACCTGTCACAACCATGTGACTTGCACCTCCAGCTTCTTCCATGCCCACAGCCCCACCTTCCCTGACAGCTCCGGCAATGATTCCATATGCTAGGTCCTAGTTCTTGTGTAAATAGTGACCAAATCAAGAGAACAAAGCTCACATAGGTCCAGGTTAGGCAAGAAGAGAGAGAGAGAGAGAGATAGGAAGGAGAGATAACAGGGGTAGGGTAGGGTAGTTATAAAAGAAAAAAGATAAAAAGTTATTTTTTATTTATAGTAGTGGTAAAAGTGTTATTATTCTTTTCAATTTTTTACCGGCAAGTACACTTGAAACAAATTTCTCAAGTTTATATACTATTAATGAAATGAAAGGTTTAGGTACAGTTGTTTTTTTTTTTTTTTTTTGTCACTAGGTGAAACTTTTTATCATTCCTTCACCATAAGTCGCTGCAACTTCAGTATTCTTGGCCACAGATGATTTTATATAGATATCTAAAATAATTTCTAACTTTTTATGGGATTTTATTTCTAGTTTTCTACTAGAAATAGTAACTCCATTTCCTTATTTATATATGTGTAGATATATAAAATAAAATAATAACAGTATATAGTTGATATGTAACTGCTATTTCTAAAATGCAGATGTCATTTTCCAAAAAAATATTAGCCTGATATGAGAAGACGAAAAGCAAATAGCAACCTGAAAGATGAAATGCCAATCCTGCTAATGATAATGCACGTGCAACCTGAAAGATGAAATGCCAAGACCACAGAAATACATATATGCATGCATTTATTTATGGAAACACAAAATCCGTGCACACTCACTTGAAAAGGATTAGAGATACCTTTGTTAGCATGTTCTGGTGTCACTATCTAAGCTGTGATAGTTTGTTGCTTGCCCTTGAACGGGGAATCCAATAGCAGAAGTAAATGAACTGAATCAGTATCTGGTCATGACAATAAGGATTTGTACAAAATGAAAACAGTTGTTATGTGCTTCTGATATTCTTTTTGACAAGCAGAATGAAAATAAATTGGTATACAACAGTCTTCTATACAAGGATACAAGGGTATCAAGCAGCACACAACCTCCTGCATCCACCAACCAGGGTAGATTTGGTCTGATTTTTGACCATTCCAAGCTGCTGACCAATATACTACACAAAAGTAATTGACAAAAATAAATAAATGATTCATAGAAATAATTCAGAATTTATTTATCCCCATATGTGGAAAATACACAAATACAAGCACCAAGACTTTGATGATGATGATGACAGTGAAAATTGTATGCACCTTGCTACATAAGTGGCATTTCCAACCAAAGCAAAGATGAACATTAATGGACTGAGGCCCTGAGTATCATAGAAGAAAAGTCTTATGTAAGTCAACATGCCAACCTGGCTCCACCCATCATCACCCCAACAAAAATAGGTATTGGATGTAGGGGTGTAAATGAGTCAAGCTACTCGAACTTGACTCGTAAAATACTTGAATAATCAAGTCAAGCTCGAGTAACGAGTCAAGCCGAGTTTGAGTATTATAATACTCAACTCGAGTGGCTCACGAGCCTAGTCAAATATTAATATTTTATACAATTTTAAATATATTTTATATTATATATAATAATTTATTAATTCTATCTCGAACTCGAGCTTAATCGAGTTTATTTGAGCTTTAATTTGACATTAATAAATAATCTAATTTATTATTTTAATAACAATTGAGAAGCTCAAGTATTTTGAGTATTAGTTCGAGCCAAGCTCAAGCTTCAAAATGAAACCTCGATCGAGCTCGAGTCAAGTTTTGAGCTTCGAGTTTACTAATGGAGTCGAGCTCGAGGTTAGCACTGTTTGACTCGACTCGGCTTGATTACACCCCTAGCGAGATAGATGTATGCTTATCAAAGTCAACATGCATACCTCAACATTGCCTCTCTTGATCTGCATAAATTGCCAAAGGATCAAAATCAGGACATCGGAGATTTAACTTGTGATGATTAGCTAAGAAAAATGAATGTAGGTAGTCACAATATTAGATCAAGAATACGCAACTTACTCTTCAGAAACAATTGTACCAACACCACAGGACAAGAAAAAGGAACAAAGGACATTTTAAATATGAAAAAATACCGCTTCCACATTGCGTAAAATATCTATTCTTCCTGGATATCTTCACTAATCCACTTGCATAGATATTTTTCACTAATTCGTATGGCTGGCTATATAACAATGTAATTCTAGTCCCTATATTGATTACCAAAAGGTAAAATGCATTTTCTGTTTAATAGCAAAAAAAACACATTACTAGAAGTGGATTCGCGTCATCTTTAGTCAATAAACTTGTCATTAAATCCTTGTAAAGACATTAAATTTCAATGTGTCTATTAAAAATACTAAACATTGACTTTCATAACAACAATCAAATATATATTGTATATTTAGTGACCCACCCAATACATTTTTCTCTCACCTCTATCTGCTGCTTTCTTCTCTCTTTCTCTCTCTTATCTATGCAGGTAAACGACATGAAACAAAAAATAATAATGATAATAATTTAGGTGGGAAACTAGAGTAGAGAGAATGGAAAGTAAGAAGAGTGAGTGAACTTTATTTTATTTTATTTTTTGTCTCATATCTTTTAGCTGCAAAAAGAGGAGAGAAAACTTCTATAGGTGGCGCACTAAATGTACATATATATATTTGTAAACTTCAATATCGTTGTCATGCCATACTTTCCTTGTGAATTTGGCTGAATTTTGGCCCTACTGGTTTTATTGTTACAAAAGTCAAGGTATTGTGATTTTTAAGACATTGACATTTAGTGACATTTACTGGGGATGAAGTTTATCCTACTAGAAACACAGACAGATTTTATAGTACAGTTAATCTCACATTGAGGAAAATTTGAGGAAGCCGTCCACCCATGTAAATAGCTGCCATTCCCCAACCAAGGAAAGATCCGATCATAGTACTTCCTTCAACATCATTTTCATGCAGCATTCCACTACTTACCTGCTATCCCATGGACATTCATTATTTTAGCTCAATTTCCTTGTTCCTTGAAATAGTTGACAATTTAAAAATGGAAATTCTCAATTGAATCTTGTAAAGAAAAGGTTCTGACAATCAACGTATAAAAGCCAGTGACCGGTTCTAGAATTGAGGCTTTACCCTCACTTGATTTATTAAAACACATGCCAGTATTGATTTCTATCATTCTAGGAAATTCTAATAAAGCAGATTGATTGAAAGATTAAAATTCTGGTAACATTAATTTTCCTCAAGCAAAGAGGAGACTAATAAAAATATACTTCGACAACACAAAACTCAACATCTGGTTTTCTAAAACTGAGGGAAAATGATGAGGGGAAAGGTATCATCACCAATATTATTTATGTTTTCTTGCACTTCCGCTGTTTAAGATTAATATTTGAGATTTTTCTATGGACTTAGGCTATTGAATGACAAGAATACTGTGTTTTCACAAATTGCTTCTCTTTGTTTTTTCTTCACTGCTTGGTTTGCTGGTTCAGAATTGGGTAGGTTTATCATATCTTTGTCATAAGAACAGAGCTGCAGACCAATAATAATAGAAAATACTCTTTTTCAACACTAGTATGCAATTTAATCCAACAATATTAACAGTGCAGGAAACTAAATTTCAGCTTGACTACCTGCAAAATTTTTCGTCCTACTTGCAACACAAATTCTTGATTTTTATTTCTGAATACTACAGTGGGTCTGTTGTTTCCTAGTTCATGAAGATTAAGTGTGCCAAGGAATGCCACAGCAAAGACCTGAAATAAGAAAATTCCAAAGATTATGCACTGCAAATAAAACATATTATTGTAATTTGTAATTAAAACAGAATGTTCCAATTGGACTATCAATATACAAGGCTGACCACACATAGCATAGTTTTGGGCTTCAAATTTGGTGCAGAATGTGTTGAACTATCTGCATCAAGCAAGGGCTCTTCAATTAAATTTCTAGCAGGATATGATGCAGGGCTCATTCTTTGTGCCAAAAAGGATCCTGCTGTGGGAGTATGACTTCTTGAAAGTGATCTTGCTGACCTGAAAAGTTCACCAAAAAAAGAAACAAAAAACTATTGAACTACATAAAAAACATTCTTAAGCTGAACCATGTTGTAGAAATATAAATTTTAATTTCAATAGCATAACAGAGCAGTTGCAGAAAATGGACAAAAGCATAATCAAGATTTCAGCCAGTTATATGTAACTTCCTGATAAACACAGGTTTTAAGTGAGATTTATTAAATGGAAAGGAAAGACATGCAGAAAGATTTCCTGCACCCAAAACAATATTGATTTAATATTTTCATTTAATTATCGGTTTCGATTATTTATTTATTATTTATCAGAAATTCAAGTTCACAAACTGAGAGCATATTAAAAGAATTCAAGAACAGAAATTTACATGTAGTATAGTTCCCTTTCAAGGAAATTGCCCCGAGGAAATGCTGGAAGAGGAATAGGTGAACTCAAAACATTTGCTTCGTCAAAAGATCTGGACCCATTTCTCCATTTGTCAGCATTGTTGGCTTGCTCCAAACCAGCATCATTAATTCCTTGTCTAAGCTTTACTTCCTCTTCACTCTGGTTGACAATAGGACCCTGCATTTCAATGTCAAACATTAACAGAAAATTGTGAATAAAACAAGAAACTTTACCAGCATACAGATAGATGTGCAATGATTCATAAGCCACTAAAAGAAAGAAAGTGGCTCAATTCAAACAGAACAACTACCTACAGGAATGCTACACTTCCTTGTGCCAAAAGGTATCAGAGACACTACATCTAAGCAAGCAAATTATTCAATAAAGGAATGGAGGATTTTACAACAATTTGGCGAAGACTTAGGTTTATTCTAAAACTTCTATGCCTAATTACATCCTTAGAGATCTTTTCTACAATATATAAATGCAGGAAATAACATGCACAATCAAGATAAATTTCATTTAGGTTTTTGAATCAGCTCAAGGCAGAAGGATAAGACTTACTACAATGAGGTTACTGCACCATGACATGAACGTTATTGATTGAAACTACACAAACATCCTCCCTGCAGTTGTGAGCTAAAGGCTTTTTGACTCTTTCTAGAGCCCCCAATTGGGAAAACTACATGCACTGAGATGCCCCTTAGGAGCCTATGGCAACAACTTCAATGAATTCTAAAGTTCAAAATGTGATGCTAATAGGGTAGAAAGATGGAATCAAGAACTTCTAACCTCGAGATTCGAAAGACTTTCTCCAGTTAATTTTCATCAAAAACTCACAAACCATTCATATACCTAAGTTCCATGTTGCTTGAGATTCAGATATAGGTGTCCAACAAAAGTACAGTCAATTACTTTTCACAATTTATTCACCAAATAAATGGAGGATCATATTCGTACCCTAACATCCATTTCAATTCTAAATATCAGATGCTTATATAAGAGTGAGAATAACAGATGCAAAGGACAATAGTAAGAGAGAGAATATGACAGAGCCTGTGATAAATATCGAAGTGGGCTTAAGATTGTTAGAAGGCATGACATTTTCTAGTTTCTCTTCTTTGTTATTTGTATTTGAGATGCTGAGATTAGGAGGATAACTTATCCCCCATGTCATAATTACTTGTCTTTTAAAAAAAAAAAAATTGTTATTGAATTTTGGAAAGGTGGGCTTAAGATGTTTAAAACCTTTTAAAATTAAACCATCTTATATTATTTAGTAACAAAATTCAACAACAATAATAATAATAATCAAACTTAGAAGAAGTACTACATAACAATTCAAGCATGCATCTCAACTCGAGGTATACTTTGAAGGCCAAATGATCAATGTTGAGCAATTTGACTACGATCTCCAGCATGTATAGCCTAAGAACATTATATACCTTTCCTTAGAAGCACATCTAATATTTCCTCTCTTATTAGGATTAACATTCCAAATAAATCTGAAATAAAACAGAACAAAAATAATAACACCGCAAATTTTTCCTAATTAGAAAACTCAAAATTTTAAATTGCAATCTAATATGGATGGAAGTATGGGATTGATAACAGTTGCTACTTCAACACTTACACTTGAGTTAGAATTTTCTCCAGCCAAGGGAGAAAAGTTCCATTAAGGAAAAAGAAATTTAGGAGTTATTTTGATTTATTCTTAATTCTGATAATCTCCTTTCTTTGTAAGTTTTGTTATGTTCGTGTATCATAACTTCCTAGTTTGTACTTAGGATTTTCCCACTTAAAAAACACATACTATTTAGGAATTTCAATATTAATTAGGAATTTACTTACATAGGATTTTATTTACTCCCATCTAGTGATTATCAGGAATTTTTCAATTTAGGAGTCATTTCCTTATTGACAAGGAAAATATTATATCTATAAATACCTATATAACATATTTATCTTCCTAGATTTTTTTTTATCAATGATATATGAGTTCATTATGAAGTTTTTATAAATGGAAGGCCCAATTTCTTCTGTGTGATTTCTTACTCCTTTTGTAGCTCTCTCTCTTGAAGATGCATGGATTCTTCTCCTCTCTCAACTCTTCTCACTTATGTATCACATCAAAACTACAATGCCTGACCCAATTAAATTACAAATTCAAAATTCCCTTCAAACTCAAACTTGCCACATAGCTTCCAATAATATCTAAGTTTGTCCTACAAAATTATTTATTTACAATCCACTGAATTCCTCACTGAATTGGATAGTAGTATTTGTAAAATTTTGGACAAGTCAACACAGAGAAGCTCTGAAAATTTCAGTCCTCTATGGACATAGACTTAAGGCTTAACTATCTTCTTACAATATCCACCTCTCAATATAACAGTACATTTTCTGTCTACAGAGCAATTTGATTTTTCACATAATTAAATACAAGCTAATAAATAAAAATATTATACTTATATTGTAGCAAGATAAATATAAAAAACATATAGATTAAATTCTTGCCTCTTGGTGCCGGCTATTGAATTTCATTCGATGATAGATGTAACCATAGTATATGGTTTGTACAGCAAGAATTGTGGTGATAAGTGTATACAGCTGTATTGGAACAGCAATAAAGTCATGTAAACAAATTATTCAAGTACACAAAATAAAATAAAATTCAGTGTAAAGTTGACTACATTGGAAAACTTTAGTGTTTAGCATGATTCTTACCAATGCCATGTAGTACTGAGTTGGAAGCTGCAAAAGCAATCAGAAAATTTCAGTTGATTTATTATAATGAAATTCTATAATTATTACATTCCTAGTATAAACGGAAAATGTTATTTTCTTCTTCAAGATCGATTAAAAACAATATCAATAAAGTATGTGGTTTCATATATAGAGCTATTTTATACCGTTAATAAATATTCAATTTAAACATAAGTTTAATCGTATTTGTCAAGGACAATGCAAAAATTATCATGGTATGACAAAAGAATTCCTCTGTTTCTTAGGTGCTAAAATGTTAAATCACGGGTATTTTTCTGAAATTTTTCTTAATTAGAAATGTAAGACTACACCAAGTGCATAAAAACTTAAGTGTGTCAACCTTTAAGATTATCATGTTTCGCAAGGTTGTTAAACTTGCATTTCTAACCTATAATCAGTTAAAGGTTCATAAAATCGAGCAAACAATGAAAAATAGTCTTGAAAATCTTAATATATATTCAATTTGACATGAACAAACTTTCAATCACATTTTTAACATATATTTCAAATAATTCTATTTTTATTAGTCACATTCTTATCAATAAGAATATCAAATTGATAATAACTTTAAACCTCCTATCATAATGTCAATACATAATAATGAATTCATTACTTCTCCTGACATTTGAAAATAAAAGAAAAAGTCGATAAGTCTATCAAACACATTCAAGTTTGTGGTATAAAAAATTGGCATACTTCAAAGAATTTCGGAAGTACTAAGCAATAATAATCAAAAAGGTTTTAGGATAAAGAAGTGCAATTTAAAAGTTTGAATATCAATTAATAAATGCTGCAAACTTAATCGTGTGCATGAGATAGAAATTTCAAAGAAGAGAGATAAGGAGAATTTCTTCTTAGTTTGTATAAGGGTTAGGGGGTTAGGAATCTTCTGCTCCAATTCAGTCACACAACCACACTAATTTCTTCAACAACTAGAGGAAAGAAGAGACAGAGAGTTTCATGGAAATCCTTAAGAAGTCAAATTCCTATATGAGCTCTTTTTATTTTTGTAATGTTTTTCTCTCAAAACTCACTATTTATGTAAGTTAAATGGCTAGGTTTTATCATCTGGCATTGTTTGTTTTCAGACAAGTTAGCAGGAATGGGCTATAACTCTTTCTTATTCTGTATAATTTCTTATTCTGTATAATTCCTATATAGTTTTCCTTAATTTAGGAATATATATACAGCTGTATGTTTTTACCATATATAGGTCATTGTATCTTGTATATATATCATTGAATATGAAAGTATTCATTCCGCATATTTACAACTTCGTATCAGAGCTTTAGGGTATAATATTTTCCTATTTCTCTGAAAATTTCAGCCACCTCTTCTTCCTTAAAAACCCTAGCCGCAGCTGCACCTCTATGTCTACCAAAACTGACGGTGAATCTTTTAACAGCAAGAAAACATCTACCATGATCATTCAAGATGCTCCTTCATCCATCCATATTAAATTGGATGGCTCTAACTATCGGGTCTAGTCTAAGATTTTGGAGATGCATATTGCTAGAAGAAAAAGAATGGGCTATATCAATGGCAAAAAGGTTGCACCTACAGAAGATGATTCAAGCTATGATGAATAGGAGGCTGAAGATGCACTTGTCAAATCTTGGCTCATTAATTCAATGAGCAATAATTTGATGTCACACTTTGTGCAGTGTGGCACGGCAAATGAAGTATGGGATACTGTAAAAAGAAGTTACCTTGATGTATCTGATTCTTCTCAAGTTTATGAATTGATGAAGAAGTCTTTCCAATTACGTCAAAGTGGCTGTCCTCTAGCAAAATATTACAACGAGTTAAACTCAATTTTTATGGAGCTTGATTACCGAAGGCCAAACGATATGACCTGTGCTGCTGATATTGAAAAATATAGAAATCGTATCACAGAAGACAGGGTTTATATCTTTCTTGCTGGTCTTGATCATAACTTAGATCAAGTGAGTAGCCGTGTTTTAGCTACTTCTCCACTACCGAAATTAGAAGAAGCATATTCCTTGGTTTATCGAGAAGTACAACGACAGGTTACTATGGGTGTAGAAAACCACTAAGAGGCTTCAACTCTAGCTGTCCAAAAGAGCAGTCCTATTTCTTCTCTTGGAGATTCTACATCTTCTCAATCTCGGTTCTGCACCCACTGCCATAAGAATACACACACAGTTGATGTTTGCTGAAAGAAGCATGGCTATCGGGAATGGTATAAACTCAAGCAAGCTGAGAGAAAAAACAAGAAATCTACTCAGAATGTTACTATCATAGATAACGCTCCATCTCCATCTTCTACTTCTCATGTATCTCGGGTATCTTCTCAAGAAGGTAATTTTGGTTTATCCATTAGTTCTACTTGTCCTAATATTTGGATTATTGATTCAGGGGCTACTGATCATATGACTAGTAACTCTTCTATCGTTGATTCTCTAACATCTCCACCTATTAAGTTTGTACAGGTTGCTAATGGGAATTCTATGCCAATCACAGGGGCTGGAAATGTCTCTTTCTCCAACATTTTCTATATCATCTGTTTTACTTGCACCTACACTTTCAAATAACCTCCTCTCCATTAGCAAGATAACAAAGAATCTCAATTATTTTGTTATTTTTCACTCTACTCATTGTGTTTTTCAAGACAATCTTACGAAGATGACGATTGGCATTGGTAGAGAGAGGGATGGTCTGTATTATTTGGAGGATCATCGAGACATATTAACACCTACTCGTGGCTTCCAAACAAAGAGAAACATCTGATAGAGAGAAAATTATCCTTATCAATCGAATGCCTGCTAGGATTCATAGCATGTTCCAAAACGTTTCTAGGTTGAACTTGTCATGACTGCTGTTTTTCTTATCAATCGAATGCTTGCTAGGATTCTTGATTTTCAAACCCCTTTAAGGATGTTATCTAGATTTCATTTCATTCCCTCTGTTCTAAATATTTGTCCTAAGGTTTTTGGCTGTGTGTGCTATGTTCATGTTCATTCTCTTCATAGAGATAAACTTGATCCATGTGCTATCAAATGTGTTTTTCTTGGCTATTCTAATTCACAAAAAGGGTACAAATGTTTTCATCCTCCTACAAGAACCTACTATGTGTCGATGAATGTTTAGTTTTGTGAAAATGAGTCCTATTTTTCTGGAAATATATCTATGGTTCATCTTCAGGAGGAGACTGGTAGTAAAGAAGAGGAACAATTATGGTTGGGAGAGAAAAAGATATGGGTCTCAGGTACATAAAATATTAAGGAAAATAGAGAAGCCTCAGTTTTAGATGACGAACCTAATGGTGAGGAACCTAATGGTGAGAAACCTGAGAGACCAACTCGTTTTTTCGAGAAAAGATATTCTAGGAGAAAGGAAGATATCACTGTTATGCCTCCTTCTAATTATAGTACCTCTTTTGATGATACTACCATGCCATCGGATGAATCTTCCAAGACTGACACTGAGGTATGTACCTATTCTCCTGAATCTCTTGAAATTTCTAATCCCAATTTTAATTTTGATCAAAATAGGAGATATCCTCTTCGTGAAAGAAAAACACCTGATAGATTCGGTTTTTCAAAAGCCTCCAATGTTGTTTATCCGATCTCTGACTTCATATCATATCACCGTTTGTCTAAAATTAACTTAACATTTGCTCTTCAATTGTCTTCTATTTCTATTCCTAGTCATTTTCAGGAAGCCCTTGAAGATCCGAAGTGGAAGGATGCAATGGTAGATGAAATGATGGCTCTCCAAAAGAATTCTACTTGGGAAATGGTCGAGTTACCAATGGGAAAGAAAACCGTGAGATGAAAATGGGTATTCACTGTCAAATACAAGTCAGATGAGATGGTTGAAAGATACAAAGCTAGGCTGGTTGCAAAAGGCTATACTCAAACTTATGGTATTGACTATCAGGAGACTTTTGCACCAGTTGCCAAGATGAATATTGTTCGTGTCATACTGTCACTTGCAGTTAATTTAGACTGGCCTCTACGACAATTTGATGTGAAGAATGCATTTCTTCATGGTGATTTGATAAAGGAAGTGTTTATGGATCCACCCCCAGGATTTAAACTGGAAGAAGGAAAGGTATGCAAACTAAAAAAGGCATTGTATGGATTAAAGTAATCACCAAGGACATGGTTTAGGAGATTGAGCCATGCAATGAAGAAGTATGGATTCAAGTAAGCTTTGGCAGATCATACATTGTTCTATAAACATGATCATAATAATATTACCTTGCTTCTTGTCTATGTTGATGATATGATTATAACAGGTAATAACATAGATGAACTTGAGAAACTTCGAAGCTATCTGGCCAAAGAATTTGAGATAAACGATTTGGGGATTCTCAAATACTTCCTAGGCATCGAAGTCCCTCGGTTTAAGCAATGACTGTTTCTTTTCCAAAGGAAGTATACTTTGGATCTCCTAGCTGAAACTGGTAACTCAGCTTGTGAACCTATAGATACTCCTATTCAGGTAAATTATGGTCTTTCTATTTATCCTGATCAAATTCCAACAAACAAAGAGAGATATCAGAGAATAGTGGAGAAGTTAATCTATTTAACTCACACTAGGCCAGATTTAGCAGATGCAGTCAGTGTTGTGAGTCAATTAATGCACAATCCAAGTGATCATCACATAAATGCTGTTAACGTGATTCTGGCTTATTTAACATCAGCTCCAGGTAAAGGTGTTTTGTTCTCCAAACATGGACATCTTGATGTTGTGGGATATACAGACTTTGATTTTGCTGGTAGCAGATTGGATAGAAAATCTACTTCCGGATATTTGTCATTTGTTGGAGGCAACTTGGTGACTTGGAGAAGTAAAAAACAGAATGTGGTTTCATTATCTAGTGCAAAAGCTGAATATCGTGCTATGCATCATGCAATCACAGAACTTTCTTGGCTGAAAATTCTCTTAATGGAACTTGGTTTTGGTCCAAAAAAAATTATGGTGTTGTTTTGTGATAATATGGCAGCCACTGAGATTGCTAATAATCCAGTACAACATGATCGAACTAAGCATGTTGAACTTGACAGGAACTATATTAAAGATAATCTTGATTCTGGCAAAATAGAAATTCCTTATGCTAGGAGTTCAAATCAGTTGGCTGACATTATGACTCATGCTGTCACTAGTTGACCATTCCATACATCACTATCCAAGTTAGGCATATGTGATATCTACGCCCCAACTTGAGGGGGAGAGTTAGTAGGAATGGGCTATGACTCTTTCCTATTCTGTATAATTTCATATTTTGTATATTTCTTGTATAGTTTTCCTTAATTTATGAATATATATACAGCTGTATGTTTGATCTATTTACCATATATAAGTCCTTGTATCTTGTATATATATCATTGAAATATATGAAAGTATTCATTCCGCATATTTACAACTAACTGTTATGCACTATCAGTTCAGATTATCCAACAGAAGACAAGAACTGTCTCTTTTAAGTTTCCTGGGTGACCTCATGAAATAATGAGTGTTAAGAACAACTAAAAACCTTAAATATGTTGCAAAAGCATCACCAATACCACAACCCTCTTTCCCCAGCCTATAGCTTAATATTTACTATAATATACATACAACAGTATATGCATATACATACATGTGCTGGTACAAAATAAAAAATCATCAGTAACAAAAACAATTAAGGCTATATCTAAAGAAAGTTCTCTCGTAGATCACCCTACAGGGAAAGGACATTGTTCCCATAAAGGGCAAAATAATTAATTCCTGTCATACTTTTATGCAACAGCAACGATTCAGTATCTAAGGGCCTCGTATAGCTCAATACATCATCTAAATACTAATGGGCAAAATTAAAGGTGCACAAGCAAATAATACACATAACCTAAGACATTCATCAAAAGAATTTGGCAGGATGAAGAAAGTTGGAGAAGACATCAGTTCAATACGAAATATAGTTTACCCAATATATATGATGTGAGAAATAAAGTAAAGAGTATGTTATGAAAGTTCAAGCAAAAATGAAAAGTTTTTCAATAGTTTCAAGTCACACCTGTCCCCTGATAAGCATTTCTGACTTATTCAATTTTTTCATGGCATAGATGTTGCCAGACTTTTTCTCCCGACACAACCTCACCTGTAGAATAATAATAAACAAGCGTCCTAATAATCTGCCACTTAAAAATATAGAATAGATGCATCAAGAATGTACAAAAATCAATCCAAGAACCAGAGTATTGTAACCCAGAAAAAAAAAAATGCCCACACAGAATCCACCAGTAGCATTATATCAAATGGCCATACAAAATTATTGGAATTGTGCTAGTAAGGTTTGGGAGGAAAAAAAAGACAGAGAAAGGAAGCAGAGTACAAATCATTGAAAGAAAGGAACAAGCAACATCAAGGAAGAACAACAGCATGAGACTGTCCAGGATTTGAACAAACCAAAGTTTTATACTACATTAGAAAGGCCACAACAGAGCCAACCACCACTAATCTGCACCTCTTCCACCACTTATTCCAGCACTAGACTCTTTTTGCCACTTCCTTAACTCCCATTCTTTCTCTATAAGAAGCCCTTACAAAAAAGTAGACTTGTTTTAGGCAGAAATCACATTACATCAAGTGGGATATATAAGTATGAACAGAATAATTCTATTCTTGCTAATAACCCCAAAGGAGGATAAGATCTTAGGTTGACAATCTTTCTCACGAAAATCTCGGTGGAGCCAAGAGTTGCTCCCCACACAAAACAGGGGGAAATTCCTTGCTCCATCCCAGCCTTAACCTAACCTTTTCCCCAACCTACTAGAGTATATCAGTTTAAATATAGATCTCATGTCTTTTGGGATACATGGATGAAAATTCACACTTTTGAAGTCTTGAAATGTATAAAAATTAATACATAATTTATGATATTCATCAAAAGGAAACCTGCATGCATCATCTACAACACATTCAAACAGCTAACCTCTCCAAAAGCCCCTCTTCCTATGATGGTCAAAAGGTCAAAATCATCAACACATATCTTGTTCCTTTTCAGTCGCATGTATTCTGTCTCTTTGCGCTCTAAGTCCTTTAGTAGATTAATTTGTTCCTCTTGAGACACATCAGAAGAAGCCAACTGTTTTTCCAGCACTGAGCGCCTGCAATTAATAAAATTGGTCAGAAACGAATATACCGAGATTAATACCTACATCCTATAATAATCTCAATAGAGTAATCTCACCTGTGATGCTATCAAACGAAGTTCCAAATATCCATGAAAGATTGATTAATGGCAACAGAGAAAATGGCAAAATTAACTTAAGGCACATTTAATTGCATGTGTAAATACCCAGGGTATTCACCTAAAAAATTGAATGATAAATATGTTCATAAAAAAGGCACTGAGAATAAAAATGAAGCATTAGTATGAAAAGGAAAAAGAAAGGAAACAATAAAGCACGGCCACACACTTTAGAGCGTCAGACAGTCATGACATGTGCAGCTAAGAAGTTCTTAATATGTCCAGTTTCATGAGTTTTAAATTCATAGTAATAAATAATCCAATTAATTTTTTTCATTTCCTTCACTGGCTAAAATTCTTAATCTGTTGATGTGTGCCTCATTGTAGTTTTTACAGCATTAGCTTCCAATACTCCCAAGTAGTTTCTTTAGGATATTAAGTTCAACATTCCTAAACAAAGGGAACTTGTGAGTGAACACAAACAAGACTGCACTTAAAACAATTATAAAAATAAACATTTTCTTATCAAACATGTTAAGAAAAAAAGAGGGTATAATACAGTTAATGAACTAGTTACAGAATCAAATTAATTTGAGTAAAATCCCTCCATGCTCATTTTTCTAATCAATAAAAACACATTTATAAGATAATAACAGAGCTCGCAACAAGTTACATCCATTAATTGCAAAACATAAAAGAAACGGTAAAACAAAACAGAAAACCACCAAATTTACAAAACCTATCAAATTCAATTACAAAATGTACGTTCTAGCTTTTCAAGGTTTCGACACAAATAATTGGCACGAAAATGAAATCATTCAACTCAAGATTCTTCAAAGGACAAAAAATTAAGAAAAACCTTTCTTTGCGTCGTTGGATGTGCTTCATCTGATCCTTGTAGTGGTTCTCAATGAAAAGCTTCGCAGCAGCCACCTTCTCCAGGGTCAAGCTGGACCCCACCTCTCCTTCCTCCTCCTCCTCCTCCTCCTCCTCCTCCCCTGCTGTGGGCCCCACCTCGTCATCACCCTCCTCCTCCTCCTCTTCTTCCTCTTTATTGTGATTATTCTCCATAACCTCCCCTTCTCAGCCTCTCTCTCTCTCTCTCTCTCTGTGGTTTGTATGAATTTTGATGATTGTAACAACGAAGCAAAGGCCGACTCAGGCTAATTACATGTTTGGCTGGCACCCCAAGGGACGAAGCCAAACAAGACCTGAAGAAAAAACAAATTTCTCTCTTTTTTTTAACACCGGCTTGTCCGTCTGACACGTGGAATTATAATCCACCTGGATTGGTTCCAGTCCCAACAAACTGACAGTTGTTGTAATCAGCAGCATTTCAATCTTTCTTATCGTAAAATCTAACGGTCTCAAATCCTTGGGTGCCACGTCAGAATCAGTGTTGGGATTTTTAGTAGATTATCAACGGCTGGGAATGCGCAATCAATTTGATTGAGCAAATGGCAACCAGAAAATAAAGCATGAAATGAAACAGTAATACGCCAAACCGGTCATAGCCATTGGTCTAAGTCATTTTTAAAGACAACAAGATATCGAATCACTAGGTGACGGGCTATAAGCTCAATTTTAGTTTGCTCAAGTTCGGTTTGATTTTTTTTTTTTTTTAATTCGAGTTTGAAAATTATATTCGAATTCAGTTTATTTAATTATTAGAGAAGCTCGATCAAAAGTTTGTTTATAAATTATAATCAAGTTTAACTCGTTAATAAATTATAATCAAGTTTAACTCGAACTTGGACTTGACTCATTTATAATTCATCATAATGCTCAACTTCTTAAATATTAATTTCTAATAAAATAAATATAATAAAAAATATTTAAAACTAACTATAATATGTGTTATATCTTAGTATTGGTTAATATAATATTTAAAACTTTTTGTACATTTTTTTATTTTCAAATAATTCAACACAATACAATACTTAGGAGTGATAATATTATACACGATATAAATCCAACACGAAACTAATGGATTTGGGTTAGGGTTATCGTGTTAATATCGACCCGATTATGACACGAAAATAATCATGTCGTGTCGCAGGTTGATCTATTAACTCGAAAACAACACGTTTAATTAACATATTTAAGCTAATATATTTTTATGACTTTTAGAATATGTATATATAAATATTACTTTTAATCTTTTTTATAAATTCATATATAATTATATTTTATATAATAATATAAATTAATAGGGATTAATTTACAAAATTTGATAAATTTTTAAATATTAAAATAAAAAATTAATTAAATTGAAATTTTAAACGTTTTATTCGTGTCGTGTCGTGTTATTCATTAATTAAGTGGATCGTGTTTGTATTTAGATTTTTTACACGATAAATTAATTGTGTCGTATTCGTGTTGACTCTTATCGTATCATGGGTACAGGTCAACATGATCCACTAACACGAAATTGTCACTCACTATATGATACATTAGCTTATACATATGTGGTTATATTTTAGTCTTAGTTAATATAAAGTTTTTTTTTTTAATTCTCGATTATCATCCTAATATATAATACATTAACTTGAATTATGTAAATTATGATTTCATATGAAATATATGGTGTTCTAAAAAATCATATGATATTTTAAATGATTTTTTATTTATTATTATAATACTTATTTTAAAGTTACCTATCTTTTTATGTAATATAATATTAATTTAGAAAAAAGAACATTTGTATAATATTATCAAACTATTTACCTATATATTTTATATATTTATATTACTCAATTAGTCTAACAATTAAAATGTATATGACTTATAAATTAAATGGATGAGTATTATATTTTATTGTTAAAAGATAATAATAATTTTTCTAATAAAGAGTAACTTTTGTTAAAAATTGAAAATACAATTAAATATATAATTTATTTTTCTTTTATAAATATTTAAAGTGCACATATAATGAATTACCAAAAAATTATAGGAGTGTTAAAATATATTTTTTTGAGTGCCAAAATTGTTAAGCTAATAATAATAATAATAATCTAGTTGTTAACGAATCTATTAATTGAGTTATTCGCGAATCCATTAATTAAGTTGTTTGTGAGTTTATTAATCAAGCTGTTCACAAGCCTAATATCGAGCTTATAATCAAGTTGTTCATGAGCCAAGCTTAATTTTACTCAAATTCGGCTCGTTTATTAATCGAGTTTTGAAATAAGGTTCAAGCTTAACTCGTTTATAAAACGAACCGAACACGAATGAGTTTTTATCGAGCCAAATACTAAATTGCTCGCGAACGACTTGACTCATTTGCAGTTCTCTGAGTCACTAAATTATGTATGTTAGGTTTGGGTTCAAGATCGGATCTGACAAGACTTGTCAAGTCATATAAGAAATTTTTTCAATTCAATCTATTGATCTGACCAAAATTTATCTTCACTCAAGTTCGAAAAATTTTTCAATTAAATCTATTGATCTGACCAAAATTTATCTTCACTCAAGTTCGAATCTAATTTTAACCATATTAAATCACATTGATTTAACTCGAATCCAATTTATCCGTCTAAGATTATTTATTTATTTATTTATTTTTTAGTATTAGGGAGAAAAAATCAAATATGGATCTATTGTTCAAACCGTATATGCACTTAAGAGCGGAACTACGTTGTAAGATGAAAAAATTGTTTATATTATATATATATATTTGCTATATATTGATCCCATAAAAAATACCTAAAATTTATAACTTTTGTATATCCATTAGAAAAATATTAAATATCGAATTGATTTTTTTTTATATATTTATACATTATATATGCATAATTAATATATTAATGATTAATGAAATTAAATATAGTACGATACTAATTTATGTGGTTATGAGTTTGGTTTCAATTTTTTATCGCCTCTTACTATATTTTTTAGTTCTATCCCTGTATACATTTGTTACTAGACTATACTTAGACATTCGTCTAAGATTAGTGGCGGAACCAGAAAATCTATTTAGTGGGGTCACTATTACACTAAATTTTTTTTAATATGAATAAATTTTATAAGTTACAAATTTACATTTATTTTTTATGAAGAATAATTTATTTAGAATTTCATAGCATTAATTCTATAAATTTAGTTGTATTTGAGTTAATTTATATCAAAATTAATAAAATTTCAAATAAATTGTAAATTAATAATATTTTAAATTTAAAATGAATTCATACTTAATTGAATATTAGAATTCATTTATAAATTATTTTTTTAAAGAAATTTATTTACAAATCAAATGATTTTCATATTAATTTATTTTATATATAATATAATAATTTTTATTTAAAGGAATTATATTTTTCTCGTTCAATTCAAAGAATGGATAAAAAAACAAAGATAAGGATTTTTAAAATATACTTTTATTTTTTAAAAGATTCATAAAATAATTTTACAAATTTATTATGTCACTTAAATAAATATGTCTTTATTTAATTGAAAGTTAAAAACAAAATAAAATTAGAGAATATTAACAATTTGAATGAGATTACAATATAAATTCAAGTAAGAAAAAAACTTAAAATACATATATTTTTAAGAATTCTTAAATATTTAAGATTTTATATTAAAAAAATTTAAAATTAAATAAAATTGAGCGATATATTAATAATTAGAATGAGATCATAATATATATTTTAGTAGAATTATAGTTTAAAACACATAAATTTGAGGAGTTTAAAAATATTTAAATTAGATCACTCGATATTTTAATAATTTCAGAGGAATCACTTTAAAAATTTTAGTGAAATCATTACCTAAAAAATACGTATAAATTAATAGAATTTTTAAAAATTTGAGTGGATCAAGTGGCTCACTCAACATAAGGTGGCTCGCCCCTGTCTGAGATGAATTTTTTTTTTTTGCACCAATGTCTGAGATGAATTAGATCAAACCCACAACAAAGTTTGAGTTCGGTGTGAGTCAACCTAACCCAGATAAAACATTAGCTTGAATATACTTATAAGTTATAAAGATGCTGGTGTAATCATACCGTATTTTTTTTTATTAGAACGGATACAAATACTTATTGGTGTAACCTAACATAAAATATTAGTTAATTTTTCTTTTAATTAAAATTAAAATTTATAATATATCAAGACATAATTTAACGGTAAAGTACATATTCACCTGACGATAAATTCAGGTTTAATTATCTTATTCTATATTTTAAAAAAAAAATAGAATTCACAAATTCACAATTATATAAAAATATCAGTATTATAAAATCAAAATTATTATTATTTGATTTTAATCTAATATAAATAAATGTCACAAACACAACAGCTTGTACTTGGCAAAAAAAAAAAAAAAACAGCTTGTCATGTCTCATTATTTTTGCTAGAATGACATATGGATAAAATTTCTGAACTGTGATATATTTGTCAATTAATGAAATTCATATATTGATTGCTTTTTTATTTATTTTTTTTCTTCTCATTATGGATTCCTTCCAAACGTAAGACTCTTGCATGTGACTTTCTGTCACTTATTAATGATGGAGCATGGAGGAATTATTTAATAAAACTAAAATGAATTTTAATTTTCTTAATTAAAAAAAGATTTTCAATTCTGTGAAATATATAATTATTGAAAAATTTTCCTAATAATTAATTTTATTTCAATTGATTTTTTATTTAATGTTTTGGGTTGGTGAATAGTGAATACAAATAGCTAGATACTATTTTCTATAGGCACCATTTAGAATAACCCATGTGTATCAATTTAAATTTTATATTCATGTTCTCATATGCATAATTATTCTTTTGGAAGTTAAACAAGTAATTTTTCCTTTAAAAAAAAAAAAAGGTTAAGCAAGTAATTTATTTAAAGTTTTTTTTTTTTAAAGCAAATTAGGAATAAATATTATTGCAAATCTGAAATCAAACTATTACGAAGGAAAAGAGGAAGAATATTCTTCCAAATATTAACATCAAACCAAGAAACTGAGGTTCTAACTAACTGGTGAGCTACCTGGTTCGCTGATTTCCTAACAAAAGAGACCTTACAATTTCTGATCTCCTTTAGAATCATATTGCAATCATCTATCATCAAGCCAAATAGAGAATTGTCACCCACATTAGCGCTCACGGCTTGAACCACATTTAATACATCCAGTTCAAACTCTACATTTACCAAACCTCTATTTTTAATCCAGCTAAGTGCTTCTCTAAAACTGATTGCTTCAGCTAACTTGGGGCATAGATTAGTATGAGGGAAAAACCTTACCTTAGCTCCCAAAAACTGGCTATTACTATTCCTTATAACACATCCTGCACCCATTTTCCCCACCGATTGGAATATAGCTACATCAGAGTTACATTTGATCCAACCCATGGTCGGTCTCTGCCATTAAGAAGGCTGAGTATCATCTTCCTTGCCGTGGTTTGTTATTGAAGCTAGTGCTTGCTGAGCCACCCACCATCTTTGTAAAAATAATACAGCACCATCAACTATTTGCCTGGGTTGTTTAAGCTGCTGATTCCAAACCACATATTCCATAAAATGGCAGCCACCATATCCCAATCCTCTCTCTCACAATTATCAAACACAAATGATAATCAATTACAAAAATTTCTCTAAGGCCCTCTCATATACCTAATATCCGAAACCAACAAACATTCTCTTGTAAAAAGACAATCAACAAAAATATGGTAAGTGGATTAACTTGCACTTTGACACAAAGGACAAATATTCAAGACATTTACTCGTCTTTGCACAAGGTAATCCAGCGATGGCAAACAATTGGTGCAAGCTCGCCAAACCAAAGACTTGAATTTGGGAGGAACTTTCAAAGCCCATAGATGCTTCCAAAGCTTCCTATCATCTGCTAATCTCATTTCATCAACTCCATCTGTTAAGCACTGATAGTTGCTCTTCACTGTATATTGCCCTCTTCTATCCCACACCCAATACCATGAATCATTACAAGTCCTTGAACTCAATGGCATACCTAAGATAATAGCAGCATCTCTAACGTTAAAAATATCACTTACCAGGTCAAAGTTCCAACACATATGCCTTAGCACCATGAGAGAGATAATTGTGGCCTTACTTAGTTCATGTTCCAACAAGGTTTCAATATAAGGTTGGTGATCATCAACTAACCATGGAGCATGCCCGATTACAGTGTTTTTGCCATCCCCAATTTGTCTACGAAGTCCCACCTTTAATAAGTTATGAGCTACCATGATGCTTCACCAGACAAAACTAGGATTTTGACCCACCTTAGCTTCCAAAAGTGAAGAATTAAGGAAATATCTAATCTGAAAATTTTTCAAAACTAGCAAGTTAGGTCTAATGAGAATTCTCCAACACTGTTTTTTAAGGAGAGCTAAATTAAATTCATAAATCCTTTTAAACCCCATTCCTCAACTATCTTTCCTTTTACACAACCTCTGCCAACTAAACCAGTGAATTCCTCTTTCATTACTCCTACTTTTCCCCTACCAAAAGGAGTTCATAATTTTTTTCTAAATCATCACACATATCAAGAGGAATAAAAAATACACTCATTGCATATGTGGGAATGGACTGTGTTACGGTCTTTAGCAACAACTCCTTGCCTGTTCTAGACAAGAGCTTATTCTTCCAACCATGGATTCTCTTCCAAATTAGATATTTGAGAAACACAAAAATTTCTTTTTTATTCTTGCTCACAAGTGACAATAGACTTAAGTACCGCTCATGGTTGCTAGTTTCCCCCACGTTAAGAGTTGAGCAAATCATAGCTCTCATTTCAGCTTTAGTATTTGAACTGAAAAAGAAGGATGACTTGCTAAAGTTAATTATTTGACCAGAGGCCCTTTCATATTAGTGAAGGCATTCATGTATCTTAGCACACTCATCTTGATTAGCCTTAAAGAAGAAGAAGTTGTCATTAGCCAAAAAGAGGTGAGACACAATCGTGCATTCCTTGTTACTCGGCATCCATGGAGATGCCCTATATGAACATTTTTATTAATAAGAGCTGATAGAGCCTTTACAAAGATGATGAAGAGGTACGGCGATAGTGGATCCCCTTGCTTTATCCCACTCTCTAGAATTACCGAACCCACAACCTTTCCTCCATTAGCTACATGGTAACGGATTGTACTCACACACATCATGATCAACTCTACCCATCTGTTATCAAACCCCATCTTCAACATTACTTCCTTTAAAAAGTCCCATTTTATTCGATCATAGGCTTTACTCATGTCGACTTTCAGAGCGGCAAAACCAACCTTCCTTTGTGACTTCCTTTTGAGGTAGTGAGTCACTTCAAAAGCTACCAAGATATTATCCGCAATTAGCCTCCCTTGTATAAAGGCACTTTGAGCATCTGAAATAATACTAGGCAGGATCCACTTAAGCCTATTTGACAAAACTTTTGCAACAATTTTGTAGAGAACCTTGCATAAAGACATTGGCCTCATATATGTCTACAACTCAGGATTTTCTTTCTTCGAAATAAGTACAATTGTTGTATCATTCAAACCTGCAGGTAAAGTTTTGTTATTCAGAAATTGCAGATATGAGTCAGTAACATCTTTGCCAATAATTTTCCAAAATTTTTGATAAAATGTTGGATTCATTCCATCAGGTCCCAGAGATTTATCAAGGTGCATCGAGAAGATTGCACTACGAATCTCCTCTCCTGTAAAATCAGTAAGCAACTTTGCATTCTGCTTATTAGAAAACATGACTACCCACAACATCAATAACATTTTGATCACCCAATCTATTAGAGGTGAAAAGGTTTGTGAAATAGTTAACAATTAAATCACCCAAACTTGTATCCCAGTTTCGCCAATGGCAGTATCATCCCTCAGCTTATTAATAATGTTTTTCCTCTTTCTATCCATCGTCGCAACATGGAAATATCTAAAGTTCAGGTCCCTATATTGAAGCCAATAACATTTGGCTCGCTAATGCCAATAATCATCTTGCTAATTGAGAATAGAAAGATAATGTTGTTTAGCTTTGTTAAATTGGGTAATAGATTCAAAATCCAGACTTGATTGAAATTTCTTCATACCTGCTTTACATTTGTCAAGCCTTTTCTTGAATCCACTGGTTAAAGGGTCACCCCATACAACCAAATCAGCACCACATTTTGCCAGCTGATCTTGAATAGAGGATTTCCTTGCCAATTGGACTCAATAATCTCTTTACACCCTTCTTCTATAAGCCAAGCATTTTCAAATTTGAAGCTCTCATCTCTCCGCTAAAAAATTTTCTTCATAATGTGAAGAAATAGGAGGGAATGATCCGAGCTTACTGCTACTAAATTGAAAACTTTTGCTTCAGGGAACCGGTGACACCATCCAACAGTACCAAAAACTCGATCCAATCTCTCCTCCACCTAATGATTCGAGCCTCTCCCACACTCCCATGTAAATGGATTCCCTATAAGACCCAAATCATGCAAGCCACAAACATTTACTACATTTCAAAAACCATCAAACAACCACCCAAGGTGAGCTACTCGACCACGCTTCTCTAGAAGGGAGAGGATGTCATTGAAATCATTTAGGCGAACCCAAGGGAACAAGGATTGATTATGAAGAGCACACAATTTCTCCCAAAACTCTAACCTACGACTGCGCTCTGGACAATCATAGAATCCAGTCATTCTCCATGAACCCACATCCGTGATATTCACCATGTAGTCTATATGGTTTAGTGAGGAGCTTAAGATCTGAACCATCTTTTTTTTACGCCACAGCATAGCTAGACCACCACCATGACTTGGGCCTTCAATAGTGAAACAACCCTCAAAGCCCAATGCCTCATTTACAGCCTCTACTCTACACTTATCCACCATAATCTCCATTAGAAAAAAAAAAATTGTGGGTTTCTTAGACTTAACCAAGTCCTTTAATACTTGAACAGTGAACGTGCCACAGTTAATTTCTCCTTTTTTTTTTTTTTTTAATTTTCTGTGGGTTCCCAAGCCCATAAATGTTCCAGCTCAAAGTGCTCATAATGCACCGAGCCCGCCAAAAATCCATTTTTTGGATCAGATTCATTCTCCACTACTAGGCCTAAGCTCATATCAACAGTCTCATCCTCATTAGGCATACTTGCATCACATCTATGTCTATTAAAGTCAACTACAATAACTCCCTCTTGTTGAGTTGGATCCATCACTGGAGATTTACCCCTCTTATCATCCCCTTTGATTGGGTCAATTACCTTCTCAGTTATGCCATCCCCCTAATCATGCCCCTTACTCCATATATCCCTTTTAAGAGCACTGATTGAGCCATGTTCATTGGCAGTTGCCATATTGGGGTCAGTTTGTCCATCCACCGCCATTTACTTAGCACCGCATAATCACCTCCCTCTTTCTTCTTAGGTGAAGCAAAACGCAATCATTTATCACCGGCATCATTACCATTCCTTCGATTTGATGCACACATCCATGCTCCATACGAGTAATCATCCTTAGCCACAGGATTATCATAGAGCTTCTCATAGGAAGAATCATGGTATCCTAATAATCCATAAAAAAAACAAAAAGTGGGTAATCGTTCATTTTTAAAGTTTGTCTAAAACCACTCCCTATCTGGTTTCCTGAGTTTCATTCTTCGTTTTAGAGGTTGATTAACATCAATCGAAACCTTAAGTCTCATATAGCTACACCACAAGCCCACAAAATTATTGGAATCAGATTCAATGAATGAGCCGATGAAGTTACCAATCAAAACTCCCACCCTTTCTGACATGAAACTTCTAGGTAAATCAAAGGCTTGCACCCAAATCTCCATCTTGTTCAAAGGACACTGTTTAGATTGTTCATTCGTACCCAACCTTCTAAAAATCAATAAGTGCTTATCAAAAGTCCATGGCCCATTTCTTATCACACATTGAATATCCAATTCATGAAAAAATTGGAATAGGTAGAGAACATAACCCAGGTCCTTAAACACACACCCCTCACTGGACGCCATAACGAAGTCAGGGTACTGCGCATTACAGCATAATTGATAGTCTTATCTGTTTGAAAACGACCTACAAGTCACCAACGAAAGTCATTCATGTCTTCAGAGTCATCAATACCTTCAACCTCCTGGGCCCTTTCCTCTTCATCTACTAAAGAGACCCGAGCACACATGTCCTCCAGACTACGTTCACTCAAACTACTACCAGCCATGGAATGAGAAGATAAAGGAACAGGAAAAACTGAGAAACTTTAAGGTTTATTTGCACTGACTTGCCAAGGGTGACAAGACGAAACTAACTTGTTAGAGAGACAAGACAAGTTATCTTAGACCAAACATTAAGAGAGGTAGTTTTACACGAGGAAATTGATCTCATTATCAAGCTTCAAAAAAAAAAAAAAAAAAAAAAAAAATCTTATTTCCAAAGGTTCACAACCAAGAGGATGATTCACATAAATTATACATTGACTTATTTGTGATAGAATTGATAAATTATATACAGATCTCTATGACCTTAAATTTTCTTCATAATAATAATTAATTTATTTAAAGATTTATTTGGCCCAAATTTTATATTTTATTATAAGAAAAAAAAACAAAAACTTCAAGTTACATAACATTAATCTTTCCATTCATTATAATTCATAAGAAATATTAGAAAAAACATGAAGATTATTTAAAGAAAAACAAATTAAGAAAAAGAAAACAAAAGAAATTTAATCTTCTTCACACTGCAATCGTTGAGAGTGTGAGTAATGCACAATATATATATAACTTCAAACAGGTAAACAATCAAACACCTCCAGAAAAATTTCATCAATTAATAAAATCAATAGAATCTTGACACAAGAAGTAAAATTGATAATCAATAATGATTAAATATAATATTTAATAGAAAATATTAGGCATCATTTAGAATAATTCGTGCAAGAATTTAATTCAATTAAATTAATAATAGAATTTATGTATTTGAAATAATTTTTATATTTCATTGTTTGAAATAATTAAAAAGTAAAAAATATATAATTATGTTTTTATTTTATTTTTATATAGAAAGAGTTATATTTAATTTAAATGGAAGTATTTTAGATTTTTAACAGTGAATTTCATTAAATAAATTAAATTATATTAGTCGTAATTTGTCAAACTTGAGAACTGATAAAATTAAATTAAATTGAAAGAATTCTTACAAGATTTGAGTTTTCAATATTAATATAATTTCGATGTAATAATATGAAATTATGATAATACTGAAATTATTTCCAAAACTATGATGTTACAAATTCAAATTGTAATAAAATGAGGGTGCATTCTATGGTTACTCTGTTGAAAATCAAAATAAACCTATTTTATTTTATTTTACGAAAAAAAATGATTCACTTATAAAAAATCACAATTTTTTTATATTTTTTTCGTAAATTAAACTATTTTTTTCATAATTATTTTCAGTTGCGAAAAGAGTTTTAATTTTACGAAAATATGACTTATTTTGTGTAAAAACAATATAATTTTATGAAAAAGTTCCTAAATTAATGAAAAAAAAATTAATAATTACGAAAAAAATGGCTCTATTACAAAAAATCATAATCTGCTTATATTTTTTTTGTAAACAAATTTATTTTTTCTTAATTCTTTTTAGTTGTGAATTTTTTTTTAATTTTACAAAAATATAATTTATTTTGTGCAAAATAATAATTTTACGAAAAAATTTCTAAATTAACAAAAAAAAATTCGTAATTACAAAAAATATGTTATTTTACAAAAAAAATTACAATTTTCTTATATTTTTTAGTAAATTAAACTATTTTTTAGTAAAATTTATAAAAAAATAAAGTATTACACTTTATTTTAAAACAAAATAACTTGAGAATTTGGCTAAATGAGTGGTTAGAAGTTAGTGATTCAAAAAAGAAAAAAAAAAAACTAAGTTAATGTATCTAAAACTAAAGCATAAGTTGGATTGCAGCCAAGAATTGGTAATCGAATTATAGTGGAGGAGATGGGATGGGACTATGAGGTGGCAAAATCACATATCTCTAATTCCCCAATCAATGCCGAGAAATTCCAAAAAATACACAACAACGCATAGAAAAGAAAAGATTGGTAAAGTCAATGGGCAAAAGCAAAGCAGTTTACTTGGCTTATGCATTAAATATGGGGGACCTTTAAAATATATATATATATATATATATATATATATATATATATATATATATTAAGTAAACTCAGTTTCCCATTTTACCTGTAAATTAAACTAATAATAATAAGATACATCAATTAATGATGTCATATATGAAGTTTTCATTGCATTATTAATTGATATAACCGAATCTATCTAAGAATTTTAAGAAAAAAAAAAAAAAAGAGATTGCTGATTCGGAAAAAACGCCTAAACACAAGGAGGAGGAAATTTGAAACATCCCAAATTGGGGCTGTCCTGTTTGATAGTTTCCAATTTTATGAAATGGTGGTGTTTGCCTGTTGGGGCCTCCTTGTTTTGGCAGCAACATTGTTGATAGTAATGGAGGCAAAGGCAAAAAAAACCATAGAAAGCAGATTCAAGTAAAAGTTTGGAATCTCTATCGAAAGGTAGCGACATAAATAACAAAAAAAAGCATTTATTTATTTGTTAGATGGGCAAAATAAATATTTTACATGGACCCATCAAAAAAATCTAATCATCTTATTCTCTAGTACAGTATGAAAACCCACCCATAGCACAAAAAATAATGGCAAAAACAGAAAATTCCAGCCTATAGAATCTGGTATCTCTATATAATAAGTAGCTACAGAAAAGAAGTGCCTGCAAAACTATGATGCAAGAGATTGTGGGCAATGTGATCTCTGGCCTGAATTGCACCGACTGATCTCAACCCATTTTCAGGAATCATCTCATCATCGAAAAGCTCAAAGTTTTGCTCTGGATCTATCTGCTCATTTCTCATCTCGCAAATGTTGTGCAAGACACAACAAGCTCCAAGAACCACAGGCAAGTCTTGGAGCTTAACTTCAGTTCTTTTCTGCAAGCAAGACCACCTTCCTTTCAATCTCGCAAATGCTTCCTTAGCCACCCTTTGGACCTCTCCAATTTTCTCATTGAAAGCGTGCTGTGTCCATGTCAAGTTTTGGTGGGTATAAGGTACCAGAACCCAGTCCATTAATGGGTACCCAGAATTCCCAACAATCCATACATCCTTCAAAGCCCCCCTATTAGCCCTCTGATACAGAGCAGACTTCTCCAACACCTGATCATCAGGCATTGAGCCAGGCCAGCCAATGCAAACATCAGTGAAAACGCCTCTAGGATCAACAACTCCTTGAACTGTTATCGAATATGATGTCTTCTGATTTCTCTCAGTGTGCCTCTTATTGAAATAAGCAGCCACACTAATCTTTGGTGCGATAATTGGGACATGGGTAGTATACATTGAGCCACCAACATTTGGTATCCCTGACATTGATTCATATTCACTCTTAATCATTCTCAATCCCTCCTCATCAGGCCATTGAAGGAATTTGGGCATTAACACAGTCCTTATGGCAGAGCAGACCTCAAGAACCAATTTATGACAAGTAGAGATGCCCAATCCAAACCTTTTCGACACAAGTCGCAATGGTTCACCCGTGGCCAGCCTCCAAATACAAACCGCCACGCGTTGGCGAACAGGAATGGCGTCTCGCAACATGGTATTCTTTTTAGTGACAACCGAATCCAACTCATTACAGATCATCTCAAACGTGGCTTTACTCATTCGAAACGCTTTTTTGAACTCCTCTTCTGGGTAATCCGGATGGCTACAACGGTCCCACCAATCTTTTGACCTATCCTTCACCCATAGCCGCCGATGCTGACCGGACCCTCCGGCCCCTGTGCCTCCACCAGCACTAGTCTGAGCCGAATCCCCAGAAGCCGCATTTTCAGTCGCCAACGCAGCAACCGCGGAAGAAGAGCTGCGTGCCCGTTTGGTTCTAGAATGATCAATTTCATCCAACTCAGAGTAATGGGTCTGGAGATGAGAATTATAATCATTCATAACTTGAACTTTCCGCTTGTAATTCAAATCGAAAAGAGCTTTATCTTGCTGAGAATCAATAAGCGACCGTTGTTGTTCTTGCTTCTCTTCCTCATCCAACATTAAAAGAGAAGCAAGAATATCTCTCATTGCACTCTTCTTCAAATCTTCCTCTTGTTGGAGTTGAAATGGGTCTTGGTTACCATCTCCATCTTCATCATCACCCTTCCTCTTCCTTTTATTGTTCACACCAAGATTACCATTAAGACCAGTAACATTAGTATCCATGTCCTGAAATAGAGTATAGAAATGTGAAATCTCGTCCTGATTAAGAAATGGGAAAGATGAGATTTCCATCAAGTGAAAACGAGAAAAAAGTGTTCGAGAAAATGCCTGAAAGGAAAAATGTGAACTCTGAAATGGTTTTCAGATTGGAAGTAAATTTAAAACAAGGGATGTTGGATGACTAAGATTTTGGGGGAATTTTGATTTTATATGGCGAGAGAGGGCGAGGAAGCGTGTGGGCAAATGTGAACGCGGTGTGGTGGAACTGTGTTTGGACGGTGACTTGGACTTGTTTTGGATTATTATTAAATACTATATGTTAAGGTTTTACGCGGTTGGGGATTTGTAAGTTTTGATGGGTTGATTTGGAATTTTCTTTTTCTTTTTCTTTTTTTTTTTTTGGGGGAGTTTCTGTGTTGGAGAGAACTGAGACGACACACGTTGGGATAAAAAAGGGTAGTGTGTGTGTGGAAGCTTCGTAAAATGTGTGAGGGGAAACTGGAGGGAAAGAGCTAAGGATGGCAACGAGCTAAATATGAGTGAATTTTATAAAATTGGAACTCAATCCGTTTAATAAATAAAATATTTGTCTCATTTTAGGTCGAGTAGTGAGGCTGAGTGAGTATATCCGTTTATATTTCTTTTTTTTCTTGTCAAAATTTTTTTTTTGTATTATTTTCTCATATATATATATATATATATATATATATATATATATATATATATATATTTCACACAAAAAATAAATTTTAAAAAAATATAAATTAAATAAATATAATATTTAAAAAATATAACATATATATAATATATATCATCGGGTCGATTTTGGGTTGGATTATACTATTATCCGAACCCAAATCGAATATAAATTTAAAAATTTGTCTCACCCTTATTTACCAAATGAGACAGATATTATCAGTCTTATTATGATCAGACCGGAACAAGGTGGATAAAATTGTCATCCTTATAAAAAAAAAAAAAAAAAAAAAGAGGAGTTTCTACTACAATTTAGATAGGAATTCAGGGGTGTGACTGTAAATTCATTAATTAATAAAATAGTACTCAGTGTACTGTACGAACAGTAATGGTCCAAATTATTTAAAAAAAAAAAGAATAATGGTCCAGATGGGTGTGATTATTATTATTATTATTTTTTTTTTTGGCCAAATCCCAAAATCATAATACTTGTGAGATTGTTTTTTTTTTAAACTAGATATTGTGAGATAGGTTTAATATAATATAATATATATTACTAATAGCTTAATGATTGAGTGTCTATCTTATAATATAGAAAATCAATTATAATATAGAAAATCAGTTATTCGAATCTTGATAATTTTAATTTTCTTTATTAATTTTCAGATGCAACAAAAAAATTTATAATTTAACTACTTTGATTTTTTTCTTTAAAAGAATTACTTTCTTAATTTAGTTTTCAAAAATATTAGTGATAGGACATTTATAAGCATTAACAATTTTAATTTTAAAATTTGGATCTATTCATATTAGAGTAAATAGGATATATCATGTTTACGTAATTTATATTGTTAAATATAGAATAAATTGTTAAATTTTTTCAAATAAATAAGATTAAAAAAGTCATGAAGTGAATAATTATATGTAACACTTGTCAAATGTATGCTTCAAGATTTTCTTTTGAGTTTGTGTATAACAAATTTAATTTCAAGAATTTATAACTAAGGAAGTCACGTCCATTCCTTGTTTTAAACGAGCGTTACCTTTAAATGGTAAATTTTAAAAATTTATACAAAGGATAAAGTCATGCTCGTTAGCATTTAAAATGAACGTTATTGAATTTTAAAAAGTTTAGACATATAACAAAATAACGTTTTTTACTTATTGTGGATGCCCGTTACTTTTGTTGCATACATCAGGTAAGTTATGGAAGTTTGAATGTTAGAGTGTAAGGACTTTTGTTGATGAGGACAAAAAGGAAGCTTTGGTAACGAAGTGAAGCTTAGATAGTAAGGATGAGTCTTGATGACGAGGGTGAAGTTTCAATGATGAAAACGAGCTTCGAGGCAAGGAGAAGGATTACAAGGCAAAGGAGAAGTTTTGATGGTGAGAACGAAGTTTGATTACGAGGACGAGCCACCCTGATAAGGATGAAGCCTCGATGGCTAATTAGGCAAGCTCGATATAGAAAAAGTAAGCTAAAGATGAACTCGGTACAGATAAAGCGAAGTGAATGGACAAACTCGGTAAAGACGAAATGAGCGGAGGAACTTGGTACATACAAAGCGAATTGAATGGACAAACTCGGTAAAGATGAAATGAGGTACAGACGAATCGAGTCGAAGACGAGCTTGGTACGGGCAGAACGAGCGAGGAGCTCGATATAAGAAGGACGAATTAAAGACTTGGTATCGAGGCTATGGACGTCTATATAGGTTTACGAAGCAAATTGATGGGATAGTAATTGTCTAACATTGTTCAGTATATAGATAAGTTAAGTTATAGTTATGAGTTTAAGTTGTGTCTGCGAGTTGCTTGAGAGTTATGTGGCCAAGGTTGAAAGCCACCTACCACTAAATAACATTGCAACAAATGTAAGGTTGATAATGCAAATTAGCTACCCAATAAACAGTTTGTCAACCACTGAGATTATTTTATTCGTTTTATTTATATATAAGAACACCCATAACATACCATAATCTACCAAACAATTGTATTTTCTTCTCAAACTTAAGTTCTTCATCTTCTTTCAAGATTCTCGATATGAAATTTGATTTCTTTTATTTCTTCAAAGAAACCACCAAATCTCAAGAGTAATCCCAAGATTCAAGTGGTAGATCGTTCTTCTAGTTTTTCTTTAGAAGAGTTCTGCTAAAGTTAGAGTAGATCGGTGAGCCTGGTGAGCTAAGGAATATTTGTGCCGCTTGCAAAGTGAAGGTGATATGAGTTTAAAGATTAGCTTCGAGGTGAGTTATGAAATATATAAATACTCCCTCCATCCTAAAAAAGTTGTCCACTATTCATTTTTAGGATGTTCCAAAATGCTTGCCCACTCTAAAAATAGATATAGATATTTGTCAATTTTATCCTTATTAATTAAAAAGTAGTACTTATCTATTTTCAAAATTAATAAAAAAAAAAGTAGTAATAAATTAGTATAAATAAGGGTATAAGTGAAAATATAATAAAATTTATGAGTTGGCAAGTAATAAATGATATTTCCTTATACTGTGTGAGAAAAGAAAATGGACAACCTTTTTGGGACGGAGAGAGTACATGGTAAAACCACCATAAATTGCTTCTATTTATATCCTTTCATTTGATTAATTGTTCTTAATGACATAAATGGTGTATTGTTATTGTTATATTATTATTGTTTATTTGATAAAGATGAAGCCATTGGGCCAACTGATTGTATGATTATGATCCCTACAGAGCCATTACCGAACCAATGACCACGATATGAAAGAACGTCTCGCTAATGGGGGGAAAATCATTAGACCGTATGGACTAGTGATTCAATTGATAAAGTCTAAATTGACAGTGTCTTACCTAGGAAATGCCTTATACCCTAGGTGTATGCCCCAATCAAGTATACGTAACTATTTAAAGGGAGAAGTTAATGTCCTTACTTATTGAAGACCACTTCGGTATACTATTATTGACTATTACTATTCGTTCTATCATAGCGGACTGAACCCTTAGTGCCTATTCATTCTTGGCACATATGTATTGTTTTTTAACACCTATATATATATATATATATATATATATATATATATCAAGAACTCAAAGTATTAATGCATTTTATAATTTACTGAGTTGACAACTCATCATTCCTCATTTGTAGTTTTCAGGTGCTAGACTAGAAGAGTATAAGCAGAAGTTAGAGCTTTTTGATCATCTTTATCCATCAAGAAGTTACATAAATGTATAATTTTTATGAACTTTTGTATTATATCTATAATAGTTGATGTTTCATCTTAGATGTTCCATAGATTGAAATGAATATTATATTGAACGATTTAATTGAAATGGAAATGAAAATTTGATTTACTTTGCTTATGTATGAATTGTATATTTATCTAGGTTTTGTTGTTAGTAGCATCGGTTGGTCTTTGAGGCAGGTGAAGCGGTTACCTCAAGTCCCAAAAGAAGGAGGGCCCTACCTCTAAAAAAAATAAAGATTTATTATTATTATTATTAATTAAATAATAAGTGACCCACTTTTAAAAGAAGAGGTTTATTTATTTCAAAAAAAAGAATAAGCCAATCAAATTTTACTTTCCTATAAATAAAAAAAAGGGACATTTTATATATTATCTATATATAAAATTAAAAAAAAAAACTAATTATTTTATACATGTTTTCATACAACTACAATTTTTTATTTGATTGACTCTATATGCTCTTTAATTTTTTATTGCTCTCCTCAACACTAGTACTTATTTTAATATAGTATTATAAATCTCAAAAAAATATTTTAGTTATTGGGTATTTAGATTCAAACATCATCTTCTATATCATTATATCTCTTTAATCTTATTTTTTTAGTTTATATTTCTATTCAATTTGAAATTGAGTTTATTGATTATTTGATTGATCATAATTGATCAAATATAGAAAAGTATAAATTTTTCTTGTTATTGGTATTTGTTATTGATTTGTTAATTTTTGTTGTTGTAATTTTTACTTTGTTTGAATATTTTTTAGTAAAAATCATGTCTAATAGAAAATATGAAAATGGATAAAAAACTAAAGAAAAAGAAAAAAATTGAAATGTTAATTAAATCTCAACATGGAACACTTGATAAAATTTATCATTAATAATAAAAAAAAAATGGTACATCAAGTTCATTTAAAGGACATGAAAATGAATTAGAGAGATATGTGAAAGCAATTAAACAAAATCATGGTGTCAACTTATTTAAGATTTGATAAACATTCAGATATTGATAGACTTGATTTGTTTTCAGAATTAAAAGCGTTGAAAGAAATTTTGAATATAAAAACTAATACCCCAATTGAGATACTAAATTATATACAAAGATTATATTTAATGCTTTATATATATATATATATATATATATATATATATATATATATATATATATATATATATATATATATATATATATATA
>CATKHJ011228163.1:0-22458 GCA_949750685.1 Vernicia montana | reverse complement strand
ATATATATATATATATATATATATATATATATATATAAACGCATGTATTGTGTGTCTTTAAAACTATTAATATTTTCTACATAAATTTATTCTTATTTTTCAGTTATTATTTATGAATTATATATATATACTAATAAGTTTTAATTTAAAGATATTAGAATCAGTTTAAACATAATTAAAGTATAAATTTTAAATTTTTATACATTATATTTCATTATTTAAAAACATATAAAATTGAATGAAAATAAAACAAAATAACAATTTCAAGTGAAAAACAGAGATCCCTACAAGAACAGGGGTCGAGACTAAATAATTTCCATTTATGAGGCGAGGATGAAGGATGGTACCCCAAGCCCTGCCCTACCTCGCCCCATTTCCATCCTTACAAAGAGTCCAATTACTCACGTACAAACGGTCAATTTTTTTTTGGTGTTTATCCACTAAAGTTGATTTTGTTTATAAAATTTTTATTATATTGAATTTACTAATTTCACACGATATCACTCTGGATAAATCAATATTCACTCCTAAACATATATAAGTGAATAAGCTAACTTATATCTCCCTTCCCTCTATATCTTTTTGCTCCCTTCCTTAGGGCTCCATCTAAGGTCTCCTTCCGGTGGCTCTAGCTACTGGAAGGGATATCTTCTTTATTTCTTTTTTGATTTTAACCTCTCTTTATCCATTTCTTAAAATAAGTTGGATAAGGCTCTTGTGTCCTATTTGTCTCCCGTTCTTGTCAATTTTATCTCTTTTGTTTCTTTTGCTTTGCCTTTGATTTATAATAGTAGCCGATCTACAGCCATGGGGGAAAGGATCTTCCATTTTCTCCATCTTCGATGGGCTATGTGCTTGAATGGATGGTGGGTGGATGAAAAGCAGATCTAGGTAACTGGGGTTGGATCTCTCAGCAATAGCTACTATTATTCTTTACTGAGTCCTCTTGCCATGGTTAAAGATCATCTCTACATAGGTTCTCTTTTTTGTTAGCAGATCTGATTGTGTGAGGCCAGTCCATGGTCTTGACCATTTTTCAATTTTTCATATTAGAAAAAGGATTGTTGGCTCCAACAGTACAAAATCTGTTGGTTGGGTTTAGTTATAACTCTGCTCTGGACATTTCTCCTTCTCCTCCGATTGTCAACGGCGGTGAAGTTAAAGCTAGTAGAAGGTCTTGAAAAGGAGAAGATGGAGCATAGATGGTTTGGGAATTTCATTATTTTTGTAGGTCTCTGGGTTGTGTTTAAACCAGACTTAGTTTTGGATTATATATTTTTGAGCTTCAAACCCTTTGTTAAAAAATCCATGTTGGGTATTATTGTTTTGGACTTTTAGTCCATTATTAAGTTTCCTTGCTTGACGTACCTTAAAGATGTAATCTTAAATTATACTGACCGAAACTTAATGCTCTTTTTATGATACGAAATTTATATTTTCTTTGAAAAAAAAACATATATAAACTGTTTACATGACAAAATTACTGTCAAGGAATTATCGCAATTATCATAGTGCATGTCAATTTTAAAATTGTATGCGTTAATAATGAAGAAATAAATAATTAATTAATTGAATTTCATAAAGATTTTTATATGGCCAACACCTTTTTTAGTGGGATTCAAATTAATTTGGTTTTATTACTAAATTAAACCTATGAGTATTTTGCATTATTTTTTTATTAGCAAAAAAGAAAAGTAAGCCTGTAATTAAGTCTCTAATATCATCATTAATAACTAATAAGTGTAATATTGTTAGTCGTAGCTATACATAGATTGATTGCTAGTTGCTATAAGATGTTGGTTAATTCTGTAACTGTAATTGCCAGATCGAGTTTTGGAGAAAAATACCTTTCTTAAATTTATTGCAATTATTGAATTAGTTCTTTTTTTTTTTTTTGAAAAGAGAATTAGGTCCTTTTTTTTTTTTGCACCAAAGAATTAGGTCCATTTTGGAACACGTAATTAAAAAAGTCTAATTCTAATGATTGCAAATAATAATATGTAAAGAATGATTAATTTCTCAATTAATTGGTTTACACCTAATTCATTTTATAGAAAAACAATAAAACAAATGAACATATATATAATTATGTAGATAACAATTTAAATTTTAAATCATCAAATCTTTAATTAAATGCTATTTTTTTTTGTTGATTGATTTAAAAACTAATTTCATTTACCTGATTATTCAGACAATTAAGGATTGAGTTTGCAATAACTTATGCATAACTGCCTAATTAGTATAATTAGTTACCTCTTCTCTACCTAACGCACATCCAATCCAACTCAGTGAGCCAACCAAACAAAGTAACAAACACTAACTGCCGCCTCTTGAGTAATTGACCTGGCCCTTCCCTTTCCCGCGTCAACAAAATACCTTCCCTCTTTCACAACTCCTCACTCCCCCTATTCCTTTCTTGCAACACTCTCTAAAGACCCATTCAAATCCCTCCCCCAATCACCACCACCACCACCACCACCACAACCACCGCCTCCTCTCTGTTTCCATTGTATATGCCAATCTCAACATCATGCCCTTCATTGCTTTCGTTTTCATTTTCCTTTCATTTCTCTCTTTTTCTTTTTCTCAATCTTCACCTCCTAAAGGTAATAATCAACAATCACTTCAATTCTTTTTTCTAAATACTTGTTTTTGTGTTTTTCTAAATATTTGATTTCTCTGTGTTTTTTAGGTACTCTAATTGATTGCGGCGCTACCGCGCCTTCTATAATTGGCGGTCGCCAATGGCTTACCGACGCTGGCTTCATCTCCAAAGGGACTCCCAGGAAGCTTACAATTCCAGTCACCACTCCTATTCTTTCCACCGTCCGATCATTCCCTCTCGAGAACAATCTTCACCACAAATTCTGCTATGTGATTCCGGTTTTCCGCGGGGCCAAGTATATGATCAGGACTACGTATTTCTACGGAGGAATCAACGGCAACGCTGCGCCACCTGTGTTCGATCAAATTGTGGACGGAACTTTATGGAGCGTGGTGAATACGACGGCTGATTACGCCAACGGCATGTCGTCTTATTATGAAGGGGTTTTTCTGGCTCTAGGTAAGACTATGAGTTTGTGTATCGGAGTTAATTCGTACACGGATTCCGACCCGTTTATTTCAGCCTTGGAGTTCGTAATTTTGGGAGGTTCTCTATATAATTCCACGGATTTCAATCGATACGGGCTTAGCTTAGTTGCCAGACACAGTTTTGGATACAATGGATCGATCATTCGGTAAGTTAAATATAGCTTAGCTAATGTAAATTTGGTTTGTATTTTCATGTTTATACCTAAATTGGGTTTTTTAACCAGATATCCTGATGATCGATTCGATCGATTTTGGGAGCCATTTGGGGTAAAAGAACCAAGCATATCGAAAAACAAGAATTTATCAGTTTCTGGTATATGGAATCTTCCTCCAGCGAAAGTATTTGAAACGGAGCTCACAACAGATCAATTTGGTCCATTGGAGTTGAAGTGGCCACCGGGTCCCCTTAAAAACAACATGTACTACATTGCTCTATACTTGGCAGATGGTCGTAATTCATCTACAGGGACTTCAAGAATGCTTAATATAAGCATAAATGGAATAATATATTTCAAGAATTTCACTGTGACACAAGCAGGCGCTGCTGTTTTCGCAACGCAGTGGCCCCTTGGTGGTGTTACAACTGTAACTTTGACTCCTGCTGCTGGTTCTAGCATTAGTCCAGTGATCAATGCTGGAGAGGTTTTTGAAGTGACAGTTATTGGAGGAAGAACTCTTACGAGAGATGGTATGGTTCTTACTAAATCTGTTCCTTTTTTTTTTTTTTTTTTTTTTTTTTTTCAAATTTTTTAAGTGGGTTTCATATTTTTTATTGCAGTAAGAGCTATGGAAGATCTGAAAAAAAGTCTCCAGAATCTTCCAATTGATTGGAATGGTGATCCCTGTTTGCCTCGTCAGTATTCATGGACTGGAATTAAATGCTCTGATGGTCCCCGGATTCGTGTGGTTTCATTGTAAGTTGAACTTAATATTTGACTCATGACAAAGATTTTGTTATTCATTCATCAATTATTATTGTTTCACAAATAATTTACTCTTTATCTTTCCATCTTGATTGCAGGAATCTGACAAGCATGGGACTTTCAGGATCATTATCACCAAGTATTGCCAGAATGACCGCATTGACGGATATGTAAGTTATCAAAACTGAATTCATCTATAAATAAATGGAAATTTACTAGGAATTTTTAGATTGATGATCTGTTATTTTGACAGCTGGCTTGGAAACAACAATTTGTCAGGTTCAATACCTGATCTCAGTTCTTTAAAGATGCTGCAGACATTGTAAGACTTCCTCCCCTTTTTGCTGTTATTTTCATGTGCTTAAAATGAGATACTTGAGTGATTCCAAATTAAAAACGGTTATCCTTATGCTTTAAGTGTGATAGGGTACTTAATATATTTTTTAAGGGTTTGCTTATATTGTACCATGATATATTTGATTTATACCATCCAATTTGTTGGAACATGGTGGACAAATTATTTGAATGCTGCTTAGTGAAATTTGTTGTGGCTCTTCTTATCTGACATTGTTTTCCTTTTAAAGGCACTTGGAAAACAATCAATTCACTGGAGATATCCCCTTATCACTTGGAAGCATTAAGGATCTGCGTGAACTGTAAGTCTTACCTAAAAAAAATCTGTACACTATATTTTTTGTGCTTTTCATTCTATTTATATGCATTGCTTACTTGCCTCTACCACTTGCTGCATGCATCTTGCAGTCAATATGGCTGGCATCTGAATCATACATTCTGCAATATGATTTTAATTGTTTCCTGCTTGTAACTATTATGCTAATTGTGATAATTTGAATTTTTGAATTGAATTGAGAAGGTAGGAGGTGAAGGTGGGAGGAGAGAGATTTGGGTCTAACCATAATCAAAATGACTAGCACTAGTCACTTGGATGGTTGACCATTTATTACTTATATGGTTTTTGATTATTTTGTAATTTTTAGATGTGGGACTATTTTTTGTAGTTTGTAGTTTGTAGTTTTCTAACACTAATATAAACAAAATAGACAGAATCAAAGTCTTCTAGGAATCCTGAACTAATGAATCATATCTCTAGAATTCAGGTCTTTTTAAGTTGGCTAAACCACATAAAATTTTACTTCAGGCATTGTGATAATATGAGCAACATACATTAAAACTTTACTGGCGTGTCTCAACATAATATTTAGAATAAGGAAGTATTATGCATTCATCAGAAGAAGCGCAGATTACTTGCACTGTTTCTTATGTGTGAAACTTGAGATATTCTGATTTCTAAGCAAATATTGGTTAAGTCTATTATAAATCTTTCAAGTATGAAGGAGATATCACCTAGCTAATAATTCTTCCAATACTTCTTTCATATCTTATTGGTATCAACTGTTTGTTGGTTCAAAGAGGGCATATGATTATAAGCATTATAGTAGTTTGAGAAAGGTAATACTGAATCCAAAAGGTGTTGTCACAAGGACTTAAAAGTATAGGGTATAGGTATATGTCTAAGCTTAGATTTTGCTGGCATTCATATATTGTACAAGGAGATGTGACAAATTGAATTAGTAAATTTTTCTCTTCCTTTGTTAACAACCCATCAGAGTATTTCTCCAATAATAAGGATTCCCATAGCCATCTTCAAGTCATACATATAAGATGTACTCACTTAACCTACCCTGAAGTCAGTATGTTTTATCGTTTGGGGTAAGAAGTGTGTTTAAGTTTTTATTTTTATATGTCAAATATTATCAGACATAAGTGTGGTGCAAAAATATATTGCTTTCCATCTTTTAGTTCTACCAGATACCATGATTCCTTTTAGGATTAAGTTATTTAAGCTATTAAAAAAAGGCTTTATGTTGTTTGTACCTATTTTATGACCTTTTCCATAAACTCTGTTAACTTTTCAGCAGTGGTTAGTCTAGGCAAAATAGCACTACAAATTTTTCTTATCAAAACTTTGAGCAAATTCATTACTTAAAGAATAAAAAAACCAAATTTAATGAAATTGGTTTATTCCGTATATGTTTTTAAAGCATTGTGTGGATACATATCTCCAACCTATTTTTTTGCTGAGAAATTCAGAAGTCTGTTCTTCTGGTCCAAAATAGTTATGCTTAGTTTTGGATAACAACTAGGCAGATAAGAGCCCCATGCAGCTTATGTTTGGATGGAAGAGCTTCTTAATTCAATTATCAATTGTTTAGATATCTCCTGCTGCTGCTGCATCATTTGCACTTTTTTTTAGTACATAGGAAATTTTTGAAGGGGAGGAGATTACCAGTGATTAAACCCTTGATCTCTTGTACTATGAGTTAGATGTTTGATCACTGGTCTGCTAATCCAATGGCATCATTTACACTTTGCTTGTGCACATTTTCTACCATAACTTGTTCTTCTGGTTCCAAACATCAACTAGTGGTACAATGATTCCATGATCAATAAAGCATAAGAAATGAATAGAAATTTTTTTATTCTATTTTGGAGATGTCCAGTGAATCAAAATCAGGGGTGCCCATTTATTTATTGCATTTTTAATCATTTCCTTTCCTTGGTGTTAATTTGAAATTATTTTGTGAACAAAAAGGTAATCATGTAATAATGATTTTCCCATGCAATTGCCCACAAAAGATCAAAACAGGCAATGGTGCATGTGAACCAGCTGAAGAATTAAATATTTGTGAACCTAATTTCAGGCTTATAATTGAGTTCTGCACAAAAAATAAAGTAATTAGGGGGACATAAAATCAACTATAAGATGTCAATTGAATATAAATCTAGGCAACTCTCATAGATTTTTTTACTCTGCTATAGCTGAAAAGAAAACATTTTTTGTCCTTAAAAAAGGGGCATTGAAAGGAAGCAATAATGGAAAACTTGCTGGTCTTCCAAGCAAGTTACTCCCTCTGTTCCATATTAAGTGATGTTTAAGGATGTTGCACACCAATTAAGAATTGTATTTAATAGGTTAATTATATAAATAAAAAAACTATATTACCCTTAAATTAATTATTTTCACTAAAAATATTTTTATCTATTCCCAAAGATAAGGTAGTTATAAATAAGGGTAAAATTAGTAAAAAGTAATAAATGTTTCTAAATAATAGCAAAACGTCAAATATTTAGGAACAAAATTTTCCCTTTAAAAAGTCACTTAATATAGTACAGAGAGAGTAATAAATTAATCTCTAAGAGTATCTCAGCCTGATTTTTAGACTTTTACATTTAAAGCAGGCGAACTATCAAGAAAACTAGGATGGAAGATTCCTGCCTTTTTTTTTTTTGGTGTTATCCAAAATATCTCTATTACTGCATTTTATTCCATGGCAATAGTAACCTACATGGATGCTATACCATTAATTCTTATCACCTAAAAATGCATTTCTTGCATTGCATTCATTTGTGGGGGGAGAGGGTGTGGATGTTAAGGGTTTGCAACATTGTGTGCCACAGGTTGCTACTTCAGGAGTAAATTCAGATGTATGCCAGCACCCATTTTTTGAGATTTGTATATTGCCAATTGCTGATTTGAGATGTATCCATATACAATTATGACCATCATATTTATTTCAAAATCTTCAAATCAAAATGTAGATCTTATATGGAATTTATGATTGATATTGTGCATGATTTAGTACCTTGGTATATGTATATGACGGTGACTCAATTTCCATGGTTGGGCCCATGTCCTTGATCTATTGCACATGCATATGGTTTTTTACCTATACAAGAAAGAATAATCACAGCTAAAATTATGCTTACTTATACAGCCATAGGTTTGTGGCAAGTACTGCAGGATTGCCATGTGATCTGTCTTCTTTGCTGGTGGGAGTTGGAAAGAAATGCTATTTGATGCATTTCACTGTCCTTCGCTTTTTTTATTTGACAGAGTGGTTTCATCGAGTTTGGATATGAAATATTGCGTTGCATTCTTTGCTATTTGTTAGCTTTTAGTCGATTAGCTTCCTGTGCTCCTGTTACTATTGCTGGCTTGTTTTCACTTTGGCTAAAGATCCGTGTATGTTTTTGAATGCTGTGTAGACAATGCCATCGAATGACAGCAAATTTACACATTCACCTGTGTTTTCCTTGTGTGATCTTTTTATTGGATTGCTAATGTGATCATTCTGATTTGATTCATGCGCCTGACTTGTTTCTTGTCTCTTTCAGATTCTTACAAAACAATAATCTGACTGGTCCAATTCCAAATAGCCTCGTAGGAAAACCAGGGCTGGACCTAAGGTAAAATTTGAATATACAACTCTTATTATCTGCGTTTATCAGTTGTTATTAATCAAGATAAGCATTTACTAATTGCCAGTTTAATCTTATTCTCTAAATTTATTATTATTAGGACCTCCCCTGGAAATCAGTTATCGCTTCCATCACCTTCTTGAGCAAACAAAATCAGTGCAACCAAGGCAAAGGTGACAAGGATGCATTTATTATGAAACCTGATTTTAATTGATTAAATCTATATATTCTGCCTAGAGATATATAGAGTTTTGAATACCTTACTTGAAGTTACGCTGATGAAAGCTTTCTCTAGTTTGCTGGAAGTTTTGCGGTATCAGCTTTCTCTGGTTTAATTGACCAGATAAAAGCTCCTGGATTCAAGTTGGGCCATCCACATACTGTATACTTAAAATGGTTGTTCATATCAAGTCAATCTGATTCTTTGTTTGACATAGAATAACTGAATCATGCTCTCAACCTGTATGTAAACTACAAGTCCATTCAGTCATTCTTTATTTGTGCATTCTTTTTTCTTTTATTTTTTTCATGTAATTTGAAAAGACCTGTTTCCTCGATCTTATGAAATGACAGATTTGATCGTTTGCTGTGGCTTAATTTCTTGTATCATTCAGTTGCATTTGCCAGATAAGGGTGAACTCCAAATCTTTTGTTTGTTTGTAGGACATGAGGAATCTTTTTACATTCTTCTTGTTTAAGGGTCTATATGCAATTACGACTCTTTCATATTGAAGTGTAAAAATCTTTTCAATTCCCTTAAAACATAACTTTCCATTTTTACTGATTGTGTGAAGTTTCCGAAGTGTCCTGTGATGTGAGAACTGAGAACTAAGAAGAAGATTAGGATATGTACTGTGAAAGTAAAGAAGCAATAACTTTTCATAGATATTCAATAATGGATAGTCAGAAGTACGCCACATGATACATCAATCTTAGAAACAAACATTTAGTTTCAATCCAAGACCGTTGATCATCAGATTCCTCCTGTTGAATCCTCACATGTGGGCCTTCCTAATTCTCAGGCTCTGCCTCCTGCATGTGCTCTGATTCTTTGCCTACTAGTTCTGATCCACAACTCATACAACTGTACTTTGGGTGTTTTTTTTTTATTTTTATGAATGGTACAACTGTATGTTGTTGATACAAAGAGGAAGAAGCTAAAATAATGTATAGTTTAACCTTGCCTTTGCTTTAGTATTTTTGCAATTAATTGAGTAATTAACCCAAGAAAATGAAGAAGCTAAAATTATTTTTGTCAATAACATGTATAATGTCATCATTTACATTATAATTAATTTATAAGATTCATCATAATTAACATTGATCTAGACAGAAAAAAAAATTTGAAATTTTCCAAAATGAAATGAAAAGAAAGTGATAAAATAAATCAACATTATATTGGACAATCCTACAGAACAGACAAGCTTTGAAGTTTGAACTACCCAAATATTATTATTCTCACCCTCACCTTTCTAATCTTCCTTTCTTGAGTGGAAACAAAGGTGGCAAAGCACTGCTCTTCACCTGTGTGCAAATGGGTACATTTATCATTGGCCTAATCCGAATAGTAGCTGATCTTGTTCTTTCCAGTCCTTTCTTCATCCTTTTCCCCTGTTTCTCTCTGTTTCCAGAACCTTCCTTTGTTGCAACAATATCAGCTAAAGAACTAGAAGAAGATGATGTTGAGGAAGAAGATGATGATGGTGATAGAGAAGAAGCACGTTGCTTCTTTAATCTTAGCAATTCTTTCCACAAAACAGTACATTTTGGTGGTCTTGGAGATGGATCATCATCAACAAACCAACTTACTCTAGTCTGATCCTCTTTATTCACCTCTTCTTCTTCTTCTTCCTGATTTTCTTTACTTTTGAGATTAATTTTATGGAGTTTCTCAGATTGTTGCATTTGCCAGAAAGGAAGTAATTTCCCTTCAAAAAAAAGTTCATCTGCAGTTAACATAGTATGGCTACTCATATTATTTGAAAGAAATTCAAATTCTGCATTTCTTGCCTTTTCTCTTTCCATTTCTTGTTCTTTTTCAGCCTTTGGATTTGGACTAATAGAAATGAAGTTGTTTTCATCAAGAAACTCTGCAGAGAAAGAAATTCGAGGACTGGAAGGTTGATCAATGGATCTAGAGGTTGCTTGTACAGTTTCTAGGGATACCATTTTGTTTAATCTTGGAAGAAGAAGAAGAAGAAGAAGGTTTATGGGAGTTGGGTATAGTGAAGGAGTGTGAGAAGAGTTGCATGGGATTTGTGATATATAAAGGAAAAATGATGCTTTATTGTGTTTTGTAAAAATTTAATCTCTTTCGCTAATTTTGTTTTGTTATTGTTAGTAAGTTGTTTTGGACTGTGAGATTATAAAAATGATTGTGGTCTGGTGAACTTGAAACAAGTGAACTAAGAGGGTGTTTTAGAATATGGAAACAGCACATGGACACCTTGGGAACTAAAGACAAACCTTTTACTTTTTACTTGTATATTAGTTTAGTTTAGTTTGCATGCAATTCTATATTATTTAGCTTTACTGTTTCTAATCTTTGTGTTTCTAACCAAGAAATATAAAATTTTATGTATTTTGCTTTTGAAAGAAATTGGATCTTTTTAATGCTCAAAACCTCCCCTGATTATGTAGTGATCACTAAAAAATCACTTAAGATATATATATATATAGGTCATATATGAAAAAGAAAATAAGATAATTCATATATCATTCAATATTTGAAAATAAGAAGTAAAATAGGAATATACTTGAGAATTGAGATAATATTACTAAAGAGTCAATTTTTAAAAAATAAAAAAAAATTAAAAGTACGTTTGATAGACTGTGATGAAATATAATGTAATGTAATTAAATGTATTTATAATATAAAAATTACACTAAAAAGACATTCGATTACATTTCATTATGATGTACCAAACATTATTTTAGTGGTTGGACGAGTAATTCAGAGTTGAAACAATTATTTCATAATTTATTTTTTAAATAATAAATGATAAACATTTTAATTAAAAAAAAAAAAAAACTTAATCACATCAAGATAAACACAAGGGATTCCTTCACACATACACAGAGAATTATACATAGCTGAAAATTTAAACAAGGATTTTGCTTGAGACTAATAGGAATTGATTATGAAATTGGATTAGTCAAAGATTAAGCTCTTCAGGATTGACTCTAACATGGAAAGAAAAGAGTCCTAACATGTGGCCACATGAGAGTAATTTCTAAGCCATGTGACGGCTGAATCAAAGATATGTAAGAAGCAATTAAATGACTAATATACCCTTTAAAATGGCTTGGCCTTTTGCAGGTATGACATATAATTTTCTTTTGATTATATGGGCTTTATTGGCGAAATAGAAAAGTTACAGGTGGTATATATCATGCCCAATCCTTAAAAAGCCTCCATTAAGATTTGGGCAGGTGTAATTAAATACAGACAGCTAATAGACATATAGGAGTAATCTTTTGATTGTAATACAAAGCTAAGAGATTTTATTTTATTTTATTGAAATAAAGACATTTTATTTATTCAAATAGCAAATAATTTCAAGCATTCTGTGGCCCTCCACTGTTCTATTATTAAGGGAGACAATACTGTTAAAGCTTTAACAGACCCAATAAACAACAAAACCAAACATGTGATAAACAAACTAAATTAAGATTAATTATTCTGTTCTGTTCTGTTGTGTTGTATTATTATTATTATTATTAATCTTCTTCTCTTCTCTTTATACCTTTTGGAACTCCATGATAATTAAGAATTAAACTCTGACCTTATCCCTTTCTATTGTTTGTAATTTGTTCATAAAAGTAACATGGAAGCTAGTGGTGTAACTACAATAGTTCTGCTAACGGCTGTCTTGCCATTTCACGATGAAAATAAAATTCAATGCTAGTATGGCATTTTACTCCTTTTTTTTTTTCTTTCTAAAAACTTATTCAATAAAAAAGATTATTGTTGCTAATGAGTTTTTAATTCAGTTGTATTAACATTATTTTCAGGGTTAAAATGTCTCGAATTCAAATTTCAATTATAATCAAATTTATAAAAAAAAAAATATATATATTTTTCATTATTGTTCAAAAAAAAAAAAAAAGGGTTACTATCCATTGAAGTCCATAGCGTTTAAAATGTGATAAACAAGATGTTTTCTTTAGTGTAATTTTCTGTTTCGAAAAAGATAAAGCAATTAGATCGTAATGAAAGCAAGTGGGACCTGTAAAAATGAATAGTTACCAATTACCATTACCAAAGAATTGTTAGGTTGCGTGGGTCTCTCTAATATGATGGACCCTACAGTTTAATAAATTAAAAATTAAGTGTTGGAGAAAAAAAAAAAAAGAAAAAAAAGTGTAAAAAATGAAAGCCTTTTGTCGGTGTAGCTCCGCTCCGCTGCAAAATTCTAATTTTGCAGCTGGTACGCGTATAAGGAATGCCTATAAATAGATCTTACTTATTTCATTTTTAATAAGAGAGTCAGAGAGAAAATTTTTCTAAAGATATTTGAGATAGGGTTTTGATAATTTTTTTCCGTCCAAAAATTATCTTACATTTCTTTAATTTTTGTTCACTGTAAGAAATTGTGTACTAGGTTATTGGGTGTTGTGTGAGAGAAGGTTTACAATTTTGTCAGTTTAAAAATTGTACCGTATAACTATAAGAGTTATAGTGAATTATCCCTTGTGGATCGTGGATGTAGGTTTATTGAGTGACCGAACTACGTAAAATTCTTGTTGTTTTTGCTGTGTGTCCTTTTTTAATTTCTACTTTCGCGGTGCGTGTAAAATATCCCATAAAATTTTCCAACAAGTGGTATCAGAATTTCTGGTTCTTATTTTGGGGTGGAGAGAAATTTTATTGGGATTGAAGTGGGACTACTGTCCGGAGCAATATCATATTTTGAGAAAAAAAATATACTGCACGGAAGAGAAAAATACGAGGAATTTTTTGGTGCAATCCGTTTCGAAAACGGGTGTAAAATCAAAAAATTAAGTGAATAGTAATCACGCAAAAATTTATTTTTGCATGTTACTGTTACAGTAACAGTAAGCAATAGTAACTACAGTAACAAGGAACTGTACCAGAGTACGGTCACTGTAGCAAGGCACGGTTACTGTAGCAGGGTACGGTTACTGTTCATACAGTACTGTAGCAGATGTACTATTCACAGAGATCTAAAAAAAAAAAAAGAAAGAGAAGTTTTTCAGATAAAATTGATAGTGCATTTAAATATTCAGCCCATTTATTTGATAAAAAAAGGTAATTTTACTCTATGACAGAGTACTATTCAGAACCTTATGGTGCAACAAGGTCTTGATTCGGCTTTGGATAAAGAAAAGCCAACGAGTATAACTGAGAGCGAATGGAAGATTATCCAAAGGAAGGCTGTAAGCACCATCCGATTAGCACTTGCCCCACAAGCAAAATTTGAAGTGATTAAGGAGACGTCACCAAAGAAATTGTGGGACAAATTGGAGGAGATCTATGCATCAAAGTCACTAACTAATCGGTTGTTCATGAAAATGGAGATGTATTCGCTCAAAATTGAGGAAGGAGGAAATCTCCATGACCACATCAATAAATTTAATCAGCTAGTGTGCCAGCTGCTGAATGCTGGTGAAAAAGTTGAAGATGGAAAGCAAGCGTTACTCTTACTTGTGTCATTGCCCAAATCCTACAAACCGTTGGTGCAAACAGTGTGTGCTAGAAAAATCACATTGAAGTTGATTGAGGTGACAACGGTATTAAGAGAAAATGAGAAGAGGATGAGGGGCGAGAGCACTTCAACTGAAAGTGAGGGCATAGCATTAGTTGAGAGGAGTGAGAGAGGGATGAATCAAAATAAAAGGAGAGGTGATCAAAGGAATAGATCAAAATCTCAGCCGAGAGATTATAATAATATAAAGTGCTATTATTGTGGAGAGACTAGTCACATACAACATCGTTGCCCGAAGTTTAAAGAAGACTTGAAGAGTCTTAAGAAGCTATAAGAGAAGATGAAGGGTAAGCTGAATATTGATGATGAAGATTCCTCAAATGTGGTCAAAACCAGTGATGAGTCTAATGATGAATTCCACCTAGCACAAGGTGAAGATGCTGGTAGTTGCTCTAGTGAGAGCAATTTTAACTGGGTGATGGATTATGCTTCTGATGTGCACATTTGCAGAGATCGAGTTATGTTTGATACTTTACATACTGATGGAGAATTTGGCTACATCAATGTGGGAAACAAATTGAAATTGAAGGTTGAAGGCGTTGGAGAGTTCGCTTGAAAGTCCACAATGGTGTTGTTAAAAATATTTTCAATGTGAAATTTGTACCTGCTGCAGAAGCAAACATAATTTCGCTAGGAGAGCTGACGTCACATGGGTACAAATATGTTGGTATTGGAAAAACATATAAAGTATATAAAGGAGGTAGCTTGGTGATGCAAGGTAGGAAGAAAGGGAAAAATATCTGCTATCTGGATGGTCATTCCCTTTTGCAGATAAGAAGTAGTAAAGTGAAGAAAATCGAGAAAAATATAAAGATAGTTTGGTTTTCTAACAAGGTTGAGGTATGTGAAATTTTGAAGCAGAATGTTAATTCCACAACAACAGAAAAGGGGGAGTCCTATAAATCGGTTCTTAAAAAGACCGTTAAATTTCATAATGTAGATGACTCTTGCTTAAGGGAGAGCATGAAGAGATCCATACTCATGGGAGAGACTGACAGAGAGTTGCAGTCATAATGGAGTCCTCCATGTTGTCAGGAGGGGGAGATTTGTTAGGTAGTGTGGGTATCTCCAACATGGTGGGCCTCACAGCCTAATAAATTAAAGATTAGGTGTTGAAGAAAGAAAAGAAAGAAAAGAAAAGAAAAAAATTGTGTAAAAAATGAAAGCCTTTTGTCGGTGTAGCTTTCCAACTGCAAAATTCTAATTTTGCAGCTGGTACGCGTATAAGGAATGCCTATAAATAGGCATTCCTTATTTCATTTTTAATAGGAGAGTCAGAGAGAAAATTTCTCTGAAGATATTTGAAAGAAGGTTTTGATAATTTTTATCCATTCAAAAATTATCATATATTTTTTTAATTTTTGTTCACTGTGAGAAAGTGTGTACTGAGTTATTGGATGTTATGTGAGAGAAGGTTTACAATTTTGTCCGTCCAAAAATTATACCATATAACTATAAGAGTTATAGTGAATTATCCCTTGTAGATCGTATATGTAGATTTATTGAGAAATCGAACCACGTAAAATTCTTGTTGTTTTTGCTTGTGTCCTTTTTTAATTTCTACTTTCACTATGCGTGTGAAATATCCCATAAAATTTCCCAACAAAATCTTCAGTCCTCTTTTCCTTTCTCCGAACACCATCAGAGCTTACTCAGGGACAACACACTATTGCTTTTTGGCTTTCGAGCAGAGCAGAAAGGTGAATTTAGCAACAAAAATTTGCCCATAATACAAAATTGCAAGTATCTAAAGTAGTTTTTCAGTTTTGAATTTTGAATTCTTCAAATAAAAAAGAAAACGCAGTGTGCACTGTACAGCAGATTACAATAAGGAAAAACGATTGACCCGGAAAAGACTCCAAGGCAAGCAAATTCAACTGTTGAGGAAGTAGGGGACCATTCTCTCTCTGTTTTTTTTTTTTTTTTTTTTTTTTTTTTTAATTGGTTAATTTTTAATTAAATTAAATTAATGCATGGTTTGAGTACGCTTTCATGCAAAGCCTAGCTGTTATATTTATATTTATAGATATATAATTCAGCCTTATAATTCTATCTCATAATTAATACCTGTTAAAAGACAGAGACAGAGATTGTTGAATTGTTTTCACTTTGACCAAACTTAATTAGTATGGTCAAGTGGATCAAATTGCTTCAATCACACTTATTTGAGTTTTTTAATTTTCAAAATTAACATTAGGACTTAAGGTATATTAAATTTAATTAAAACAAATTAATAGATAGGATTTTCAAATTGAAAGGAAATAAATAATTAAATTTTTTTAATATATATTAAATAATAAATTTTAGAAAATAAGATATCCACTTGGCCTAGTAGATAGTGAAATGGAAGATTTTTAAAAAGTTAAGTGTTCGATTAACATTTATTTTTTCTAATTATTGAAAACCCATTGGTTCAACCATATAAACTTTGACCGGATTTACCGGTTATCTGGCTAGTTCAGAGAGTTTTCTCCGATTTTCTATTACAATAAATTCATTATATAATCTAAACCGGTCAGTGATTCAGTTTACAAGTTTTTCAATTCGACCGGTTAGTCTAGTCTGAGTTTTACAACAAAACTTAATATAAAAGGTTTGATCAAGTACTAAAAAAATATTTTATGATATTTAGTTTACCAAATTTTACAATTTATTTTGAAGACAATTTCTTGAATTAAGATAAGAATCAATAACAATAACCACCTTTTTGTTATTAGGTTCAAAAGATTATTAAGTTTTTAAGAGTTAAAAAGATTTTTAATAATTTTGTCCAATATTTTTCTTTACTGTCATCATACTTATATCTTTAAAAAAAATCCTTAGAATCATTTTCTTTTATTTTTCCGCTTTATTTGAATAGCATTACAAAAAATAAAACTAACTTTTCAATAGAAACTTTAATATTCCCTATCAAGCATTTTAAATTTTTAATACATTAATTTTAACAATTTATTAAATATGAAATTATTTTTAATTATTTTGACAAACAATGAGTTGAGTTGAAAAAATAAGGCTAATTTAGCTCAAAACTAAATCTTAGACTATTAGTACTCTTTAACAAATTCTTTTTCCAACCAGATGTCTCGAAGAATTCTTTTTAAAAAAAATAAAAGTTTAACATTAAAATGTGAAAAAATAATTATTAAAAAAGTTTCATATTTCACGACCAACACTTCAGTTATTATTGATCTCTAATGTTCTCATCTTCTCAAAAGGATAACCTGAAACTAAGAAAAGAAATTATATAACAAGAAAACAATGGTCAAATTCATACAATAATATCCAAAAGGAGAAGTCTCATTCTTTCAATTCTTCCAATGTGAAAATAATCAAAACAAAACGCGATATAGCCAAATATTCAACTCTCTTTCTTACATAAAGCATTTGAAATTTATAAAAAAAAAAAAAAAAAAGATAAATTAAATATAAAGAAAGATTCAAACACTTCTGATGCAAATAGATTTTAAAACCTACTCTAATCTTAGCCGCTTCATTAGAAATATCAGCATTCTCCCCTCTAAGGTGCTGCAGAGCAACTTCACACTCCTTCCATTGTCCAATCTTTGCAAGAATCAGCAGAAAGTTATTGTACCAACTTATAGTGATCTTTGTCCATAAAGTTACAATGTTCTCACAAGGTGCCCTCCAACAACTGCTAACCAAGATAGACTATAAAGGAAACTAGAAAAACTCATGGTCCATCTCCAAATGCCAAAAATTTTTGTTCAGATGCTACCAAATGTGACAGGAAAAGGATTAAGAACAAATGAAGACCATAATTTTTGAGTGGTTCAAAGAACAAGTGTATCTTCACATTAATATAACATATTACACCACTAGAGAAACTTAGTTAAAAAAAAAAAAGACACTAGAGAAACTGAATTCACAAAGCAGCAATGCACCCCTACTGTGAATCAACTGATATCCAAGAATCAAAATCAGAGCCAAAATACAATTAGATGACAACCCTTCAAAGAATGAACAAAGACTGCTGTCTTGTGTATGTTTATATCAGTGTAGTTTATTGTAAAACCAATACGAAGCTGAAACAAGAAGCAGAGGAGCACCATTTTGTTTAGGACAGGGATCATACAGAATAGCACCCTGAGGGAGGGATTCGTAGAAATGATACAGAAAACTAAAATCTCTATATCAGTTGTGCTAACTGCCAATGTTGTTACTCTCATTGTTATCAGTGATAAGCTTCTAGCAACTCATGATACATTGGACATAAATATGACTAGAATAAACAATACAAAATTGACTTTTTTAAGAGTCTGAAAAAGTAATAGACGACTGTCAAGTCTGTTTTGTTACCTTCTATACAAAATTCCCAAAAACTAAAGCTTTTTTAATATAACTGAAAGTGAAACTATCTTTAGGGTCGCATACACCATCCAGAAAAAAGAAAAACACCAAGACCTGTTCTGATTTTTGGACTAATAGGATATTCTGGGTAACTATATAGTAACTCCAATATTTCAATCACTTCCACTGCCATGAATCTTTTAGTGACCGCCAAGTACAGAAAAAATAAAAATGAAAATTATTAGCCTGCATTTGAACATTTGTGCATTCATTCTTAGAAGCACTAGTGAACCAGTCCAAATTGTAAACTTTGTCTAGTCTTTGTAATTGAAAAAACATTTCTCCTCGTATCCAAAACAGAAAATATTTCTCCATTTGAGCTTACATTAACATGACTATTTAACAAGGTCTCAAACCATCCACTCCCAGATCTTTGCATTGATAATATTGCAAAGTATCTCACAGGATTATGCACACATTCAATCCTGAAAATATACAAAAAAAAAAAAAAAAAAAAAAAAAAATTGACTTAGGCAAATCTTGGTGGTCCCAGTTCAAAAACAAATGCAGAAACTATATCAATTACCAGCTAAAAGTATCAGGATGTGGGAAATGAACAGTAGGAATTTGCATTTGCTTGGGTTCATAATCAAAAGATGGCTTTTCAGTGACTTGAATATCTTCAATTTTAATTTTACTACGGGTGCTTATCTGCTTTAAACAGATTGAACAGATATAAACACCACAAACCATAGCAAATTAATACTAAAACTATCATTCTTAACAAAATGGGAGATTTCTTAGGAGTCTTTATGATTATTGTATCCTGCAAAACACAGAAAATATGCATGTTACTAATAAGAGAAATAGTGCCAAATAAATTTGTGAAAAAGAAATTATTGAAATGAAACCAAAACCAAAACCAAAATTCCAATCTGATCTAAATTAGACATATGCAGAGAAGTTTCAAGTTAAAAGAGTCCACCAGGATCAAAAAACAAAGAGAATATAAAAACTATAGAACCTCAAAACAAAATTCAAATGGCCACAAAAGATAAGACTTTTATAAAAGAAAAAACACATACAGTGTGGATGTAGGACCAATAAGCTAAAAGTAAGCTCAGAAATGGCAAATGCAAGACAATATAAAAGCCCATTGTGAAACTCATATCAAAACATGCAAAGTGCCTATGTATTCTACAAACAATTTCGCCTCATCTTCCATACCCATCAATTTCTCACAAAACTTGAACAAAAAATTAAGGCACTTTCAGTATCGTTTTTTGTTTTTTTTTTTTATCAAAATCAAAATTTATTATTTTTTGTTTTTTATTTTTTTGAATTTAAAAAAAAAAAATAAAAAACCGCAACAATAACAAACGCCATCTAAACTACTTTTTTAATACCAAAAATTAAAATAAACAAAAGAAACAGAAAAGCATTATCCTTGAAGACAGAAGCTAGAAATATCTCATACCCAGATAACAAAACCAAAAAATTTGACTCAAAATTACTTGAGTTTCAGCTTAAAAAACAAGCCAGAAGCAAAAGCAAATAGGATGGCATCTTCCAAAGTAAAATAAAATAAAACAACACAAGAAATAAAATTTGACTTCCCAGATTAAAATGAAAATTATTATAAAAAAAAAAAACAAAGAACAGTATGCAAAATTAGCAAACAATGATAGGAGGAAGAAAAAAGGTATCCTGAGATTTCAATCTATAACCTGTTGAATCGTTTATTTACATTTAATAATTTTTTTTTAGCTGTTGTTGCTAGTTACAGTATATGTCCCCAATGTCCTAAAGCCTAAATCAAAACCAAGAACCCTATGAAACCCACAACCCTTACAGAGAATTCTGAATCCTACAGAGAAAATCCCCTAAAACCCCAAAATCCAAAACAACTATATAACATTATAACATTCTTCCTCACAAGAAGAATGGAGTTGGTATTTTCAAGAAACCACATTGTTTGGTGACGAATCCATGTAGAATTGAAAGGTCTTCGGCGAATTCTGCCTTCAGCGTCAAGATCACAGAAACTTAGGGGCTTGAGGAGTCTTATCCAATTTCTCTGATCCACAAATGCATAGTAAACTGTATAGTGTATACCCATGGCTCTCTCAAATCCCCACAGCATCCATCAGCAGCGTCAGGAGGCGCATAAGAGTTCCAAGCATCTTGAAGCACCCTCTTCAAATCTTGCCATTCAAATTCGAATGGTTTCTTGATTCTTGAAACAATTCTCATGTTGTCGCCATCACGACGATCGAGAGTTTCAGTTTTATTATCACACCAAACTTTCTAAATTTCTAAACATTGAATCGGTGTCCTCTAAGAAATCAATAAAATAAAATAAAATCAAAAGAGAAGGGAAATTTAGAAAGACGTAGAGGACACCGATTCATTGTACGAGAAATTTAGAAAGTTTGGTGTGATAATAAAATTGAAGGAACACCATCACGCGTTTGTAACCTTTGGTTCAGCAGATTCTGCGAAAGCGGCCATCAACAATTGCAGCGACTACTCTGTAAGGGCCAGAAGGCTCGATTTCCCAGATTGTCTCTCGATCGTCGTTTCTGATGGCGACAACATGAGAATTGTTTCAAGAATCAAGAAACCATTGGAATTTGAATATCTTAATAATTTCTTTCCACTTTATATTCATAAATATTATGAATCAATCACCATATCATTTCAAGTCAAGAAAATGCACTCTTAGTTGTACATTCATCTGAAGATGAGAAAGTCGTTCTGCATAAAAAACTTGAAAATACCTCAAAAGAAGTCAATTGCTTTTAAACAAAATATCTTAATGGATATTTTTTCTTCTGGAAATGTATGTTTCAAAAATAATGTGCAAATGGGTTTTAATTTTAATTGAAACTTAAAATCAAAGAGAGGATGACCAACAATGCCATGAAGAATTCATTTATTTTTCCTTCACCTTCCTTGAATTCACATCTCTAGAGATATAATGGGAGAAATTTTTTGTGAACTAGACAAGAAAAAAAAAAAAAAAAAAAGGAATATAAAGATAATTTATGATTTAAGAGTTTAAAAAGCAAAGCAGTTAGCTAAAATTATAATGAAAAACCTTTTTTTATTGGGAGGAAGATTTTAATATTAACAGAATTTTTTTAAATGAAATTTGAATTATGATGTATGTTTTTTTTAAGAAAAAAACGCAAGATTTAGGACATAATATACTCCTTCACAATTGTTAAATTAAATAAGTTAAGAATTTATTTAATTTAACAATTGTGATTAAATTAATATTAATAGCTAATAGTTAAAAAATTAGAAGTTTAAAATTATTAAAAAAAATTTCTTAGAGGATTCGGTATCCGGAGCTATTACATGGCCTCTGACTAATTCGGATTCGAGTCGAGTGAAACCATAAGGCGGCAAAACTCTCTTTCAAAAATTTTAAAGCAGCTGCATACCCAGAGTTTGAATTTGAGACGTCTTATTAAGTTGGAACAATCTCTTATTAGTTAATTTACGTACTTTTGGGCTCAAAATTATTAAATTTCAACTATTCATTAGTAAGTTATATAATTTTTTTAATTTTATTTTAGGTATGAATATAATGAGTGTAACTCGCTTATATTATTATTATTTGTTCATGAAAATGAAGGGACATGGGATTGAGCTATATATCCAATAATAATAAGAATAATTTTCTCACAGCCAAGAAAAATGGATCCTATATAGCAATTAGCTAGAGTTGGGGGTGGGTCATGCATAAATACAATATCAAGGGAAACTAGAAAAACCCATTGAAATCTCACATGAATTATTCATGAAATTAAAGAGTTTTTTTTTTAATGGGAAGTAATTTAAAAAATCTCTCATTTTTAATATAAAAAATAAAAAATTTCACAATATTTCATGTGAAATTTCAATGGATGTGAAAATTTTAATAATTCATAAATTCTAGTATATTTTTGTTGTGTCAAATATAAAATATATATACTCAATTCATGGATTATTCTAAAATATTCCTCATTTGATTAATTCTAGTCTCAATCAAGATATTTTATATTTTTATTGAAGATGAGTGAGCTAATTATATAGTTCCTTTTTAATAGAATATTATGCAATTTCATTCCCTAATT
>CATKHJ011228109.1:0-16374 GCA_949750685.1 Vernicia montana | reverse complement strand
GGATAACTTGAAATTAACAGGAAGTGGGGTAGAAATTGACTTACAATCTTACATATTGAAGCGTCGCAAGATCTTCCTCAAATAATTCTTTTGACAAAGCCAAATCTTCCTATTATTTCTATCTCGGTGAATTTGCATCCCCAGAATCTTGTTTGCTGGTCCCAAGTCCTTCATTTCAAACTTCCTAGCCAATTGAGCCTTCAAATCTTTAATATAATCTTTGTTGGGGCCTATTATCAACATGTCATCAACATACAACAACAAAATGATGAAATCAGTTTCACCAAACCTCTTGAAGTAGGCACAAGGGTCTGCAGTTAATCTATTGTATCCAAGGCTCATGATGAAGGAATCAAATCTCTTATACCAACATCTCAGCGTTTGTTTGAGATCGTATAGAGATTTGTTCAACCTGCAAACCAAGTTCTCTTTTCTATGTTCTTCAAATCCTTCTTATTGGAGCATATAAATTTCTTCTTATAGATCTCTATGAAGAAAAATAGTTTTCACATCTAACTGCTCAAGATGTAGGTCAAATGTAGCACACATTGTCAGGACTTCTCTGACTATTGTAAGTCGAACCACCGGGAAAAATATCTCATTGAAATCAATGCCTTCTTTCTGAGCATATCCTTTTACCACCAGTCTAGCACAATACCACTCCACTTGATCATTGTTGTTACGCTTGATCTTATACACCCATTTATTTTCAATAGGCTTTCTTCCTTGTGGTAACGGCACAAGTTCCTAAGTTTTGTTTTTATGAAGAGCTTTCATTTCCTCTTGCATTGCTGCCATCCATTGAGATGTATCTGAATTGTTCATTGCTTCTTAGAGAGTTGATGGCTCTCCTTCCTCCGTTAAAAGACAGTATGCAACATTGCTCTCCATAACATACTCCGAGTGCCAATCTGGTCATTTTCTCAAATGATCTGACCGTCGAATTTCTGGCTCTTCGGGTACAACTGGTTCTTGTCCCTCATGCTCCGGTGCTGCTTCAGAAGAATCCTTTTGTTTAGACTCTTTTTTCACATGTACTACTGTAGTCTCTGATTTTTCTTTCACAGTGCTATCATCACCTTCTTCTTTCTGTAGTTTATCTTCTGTGAAGATAACATCCCTGCTGAGAGTGGTGGGATCCCACAGGTGATATCCCTTTACTTTGTCAGCATACTCCAAAAACAAACATTTCCTGGATTTTGGATCCAGCTTTGTAGTTTATTGGGCATTATACATCACATACACTAGACTTCCAAATATATGGAGGTTTGAGTAATCCACTGGCTTCCCAGTCCACATCTCCATCTGTGTCTTCAACTCAATTGCAGTTGGTGGGGCTCGATTTATCACATAATAGGCGGTATTAACTGCTTTTGCCCAGAATTATTTTTCCAAGTCTGCAGCTCCCAACATTACTCTTGTTCTTTCTAACAAGGTTTTGTTCATCCGCTCTGCTACTCCATTCTGATGAGGAGTGTATGCTGTAGTGAACTACCTTTTAATGCCTTCATAATTACAAAACTCAGCAAACTCCTTGCTAGTATATTCTCCTCCATTATCTGACCTCAGACACTTGATATTCTTCCCAGATTCAAGCTCCATCCGTGCTTTGTACATTTTGAAGACTGGAAATACATTTGCCTTCATTTTGATAGGATACACCCAACATCTCCTGGAATAGTCATCTATGAATGGCACAAAGGACTTTGCTCCTCCCAGGGACATAACTGATGCTTGCCATACATCAGAGTGAATCAACTCTAGAATCTCTTTACTTTTAGAACTTGATGTATTAAATTTCAACCTGTGTTGCTTACTTGTCATGCAATGCTCACAGAAAGGTAAGGACACCTTAGTAAGTCCTAGAAGTAGATTTTGCTCTGCAAAAATTTTCATTCCTTGCTCAGACATATGCCCAAGTTTTTGATGCCACGCTGTTGCAGATCTTTCACTTGAACTACTTGAAGCAACTGATGCCTCTCCTTTTAGCAAAGTCTCTCCCTTCAACATGTACAGTCCAACAACTATCTTTTCTCCCTTTATAAGTACAAACGCGCCTCGAATCACTTTCATGATCCCTTTTTCAATTACAACTTTACAATCAAGGTCGTCCAGTTGACCTAATGATAGTAAGTTCTTCCTTAGGCCTTCCACATGCCGCACTTCTCGAATAGTGAGAATTGTACCATCATGCAACTTCAACTTGATGGTTCCGATACTAACAATCTTCAAGGCATGATCATTACAACTATACACAGATCCTTCAAAGACAGGTTCATAATGATGGAACCATTCTCTTTGAGAGGTCATGTGAAATGAGGCTCCAGAATCAATAAGCCATACATCAACAAATCCTTTTCTGCCTTTTGAAGTCATCGCTGCTTCACAACACATAATTTCACCTTCATTTGAGGTAGATGCTACATTTCCTTGAGGACTGAAATTTTTGTTTAAACTCCAGCAATCCTTCTTCAGGTGACCCTTTTTGTTATAATGGTAACACCTCAGATTCCTCTTACTTTTTGACTTGGACCTACCATGATTTTGGCTCCCACTTGAGCCATGCTCTGTTGATCTCCCTCACATCACCGTCAATGCCTCCGCTTGCTGCGAACTGGCTAACCTATCTTCTTTGTTTTTGCGCCGATTTTCTTCTTCCAGAATAGCAGCTGCAATATCATCGAAGACTAGATTATCTGTATTATTTGTCAGATTGATGATGAGTTGATCATACGAATCTGATAGACTTTGAAGCAGAAGTTCAGCACACTCCTATGACTCTATTTTATACTCCAATGATGTGAGTTGAGAAAATAGAGTATTTAAGGTATTAATGTGCTCTGTCACCGAAGTAGATTTTGACATCCGTAGAGTGTACAATTTTCTCTTAAGGAATATTTTGTTGTGAAGTGATTTGGTCTCGTACAGTTTGGTGAGATGATCACAAATCTCCTTTGCAGTTTTCTTTTCCTCTATGCTAGACAATATCTCATCTGCAACTGCCAGATGAAAATTTGCAATAGCATTGCCGTCCATCTCATTTCATTTATCATCTGTGAGTCCCGCCGGCTTTTCACTGATAGCCGTAAAGCAATTATCTTTTCTCAATATTGCCTTCATTTTTAATTTTTACAGTGAGAAATTTCTCCCGTTGAACTTTTCAATATTAAATTTTGCCGCCATTGCTTCTATCACAGTCTGCTTTGAGCAAAATATAGCTCCCACTATTTCACGTGAATAGTAACCGTATGTATGAACAGTATCCATATCCGTGAATAGTGCTAAATTGCACAGTATCTCAGAATACTATTCACAACAATAATTTTCCGAGAAAATTTTTTTTTGATGTGGAAGATCAGTCAAAACTGCAACCATAGAGCATACTTTTAATTTTCAAGGAAAATTAAAACCAACAGCTCTGATACCACTTGTTGCGGAAATTGACACCGGATTAGAGTAAGACTGCAGTTAATAATTTGAGAAAATAATAAAGATGATTGTAACACACAGATTTTACGTGAAAAATCCCCAAACAAATTAGGGTAAAAACCACGGACAATGATAGAAGAATTTCACTATGAGAAAATAATAGGAATTATAACAACACAACCTCTCTCTATTTTATAAGGAGAAAACAAATTAATTTCTTTCTTTTAAAATAGGAGAATACACTCAAATATTTTTATCTCTCAAACTTTCTATTTTCTCTCTCAAATTGGGATGCATTTAAGCTTGAAACTCTAGCTTTTATATAGGCAAATAACCAACAATTTCAACTAAAATTTCCTTAATTTTGACAAATTAATGGTGAGTGGTTAAACTAACTTTGACAAATCAAATTTTTTCATTTGGCGACCTACTTGTGAGCTAATTTTGACAATAATTTAATGGTTAGTTGAGCTAACTTTAACAAAATTTGAGGTTTGAAATGGATACCCAATAGGACACAAATTTTGCTATTACAATTGTATTATTTCGCCAGTGTTTTTGTCCTTATTGCAGAGAACAAAACCAAGCAGCTAGCACAGAGCATTAGATCCATATTAAGCATATTTTTGGATTGTAATATGCCCACATAGATCAATTGGTTCCAGGGATATTTGTATTTTATTTCTTTTCTTTTCTTTCAATTTTCTTTTGTTTTTTACTTTTTTTTTCATCATCAATTTATGTTTTTTTTTCTTGTTTGTTTTTTATTGAGTTTATGAAAAATTAAGAAGGAAATGATTGAAATGGAAAATTTAAATGTAAATAAGAGATATTTTAGTTTTTATAAGATTTTAACGATAAAAGTGACGAAAAGATTAATTTATTAAGTGAAACAAGACTCAGAGACTATTTAATTCGTTTTTTAAAAAAGAAAAATCATTTCGTTAATTAGGTCAAATTTCAATAACAATATAATAATTTACACTTTCAAAAATTTCATTATATGTCTACATATTTTATATAAAAAGAAAATTACACTTTTTTTTATCATAAAAATTATGGAAGATATAACACAAAAGTTTCAGGTTTTATGTAATAAACAATATAATTATTTTGAAAATATGAGTAATAATATTTAAGTAATTTTTAAGTTATCATTAACTAATTTCTCATAATAAACTCTACTTTTATCATCATATCTCAATGTGAAAAAAAAAAATCAAGAGCTTAATTAGAGTAATAAAAGAAGGGTGCTAATAAACAAAACTTCAAGAATTTAAAAATAGATTTTTCCTAAGATAATAATGAAGAAAATTATTAAGAAATGCATTATTTATGTCATATAATTAATGAAGTTTAAAGAGAGAGAGAGTAACCAAAAATAAAAGCATCCAAGCTTTTGTTGGGCAGGTATTCATAGATCAACATCTTTTCATCTCCCTCAATGCAACATCCTAAAAGTTTCACAAGATTTCGATGTTGAAGTTTGGAAATGAAGATAACTTCATTCTGGAACTCTTCAAGGCCTTGTTTAGAATTCTTTGAAAGCCTCTTCACTGCTATTTCTTGTCCTCCTTCCAATACACCCTGTAATTGTATTATAATATCACCTATTTTTATGTATATAATATTAACAATTACAATTCCAATAATTTAATATCAAATATCTATCGAGTTATGAAAAATGCCTTATTATTATTATTATTTTTTTTTTTTTGGAAAAAAAATGATAACGTTGTTTACTTTAGGGAAAAAAACTGATGTTGTTAGCTACTTTGTAATTGTTTTAATTTTATATATGTATTACCTTGTAGACAGTACCAAATCCACCCGCTCCAATCTTGCTGTTATCAGAGAAGTTGTTGGTCGCATTGATTATGAAATCCAAATCCAACGAAGGCAACTCTAAATCTTCCTCTTGGCTATAATCTATGTTAATTTTTACATTATTATTTCTAAATTTCCCTGCAATAAAGGAAATGAATTGTATAAAAGCAACCATTAATTGATTGGGTGTATATATAAAGGATGGGTATACATCCAATATAGATAACACTTTCTTATACATAACAATACTAATTGATATAAAAAAGTGACAAAATATTATTATTAATCTAAAGGATCAAGTCTCTTTTTTTTTTTTTTTTTTTTTTTATAAATTTAGCTACCATTAGAATTCAAATTTAAACCGAGATATTTCAATTTTAAAGACAACTCTAATATCATTGAACATTAAAGGAATGAATTATTAACAAAGTAAATTTACTTTCTACCTTAACAATTAGAATATATATATATAGTTTAATAATTAATAATATGTGATATTATAGACTAATTTACGTGAACTATATTAAATTAGAAAGACAAATCATATATATCGAAATTAAAGAATTTGTAAATGAGAAAAAAATTTTCATTTATAAATTAATTTAAAGACTCGATCAATAAGAATTACGATTGATTCTTAGGAAGTGGTAAAGTAAGCTAAATTTTATTTTACTTTTTTTTATGGAAAACGAAAAGATTTGTACTTGAGCAGGGTGTGGTGCTTGTTATAAAGCCAAAATGATTCTAGCTAATAATTTACCTTTTTTACCCGGTATACAAGATACCAAGGACAGGATCAGAATCAGCGCTCCAGCAAGTACTCCACAGATGAAAATTATCTTGATGAAGCTTTCTTTATCTATAAATAACAGTATAAAGAGAATAATAATAATAATAATAATAATAATAATAATAGACGGAAAATTAAATAGTTTAAAGGGTTGATCCTGAAATCTTCATAAAATTGATGCATGCTTATGTTTTGTATAAAAGCTGAAAAGTGCTCACCTTCTTGACAAGCCAGGCCATCAGGGTATCCATCTCCTTTAAACCCTTTATTGCAGTGGCACTGATATCCTGTCTTTCCAAAGGGAAGAGACAAGAAAATACAATATGCATTATCAGAACATTGGCATGACCCACTTAACCACCAAGCTAACTTAATTGCCTCAGTTACAGGTGGTGATTGCTTCACTGCTATGCTGGAAAAAAAAATTTGACAATCTCTTTGGTTTTCTTTAACATAATTCAACAAATCTGACACTCTCTTATATCCATCTGATAGGCAGCCCACACACCTGTTCTTCGAATTTAACAGTGTATCTATCTCGGGATTCAAGATTGGGCAATTTAATACAGAAGAATAACTGCAGTTTGTAAGGAGGAGAACATTTTGCAGACTTGGTGCGTAATTTTGGCCATAGAGTTGGCTTACTGTTTCAATTCGACGTTCAGTATTTGCAGGAACGTTTACCCATATACTATCTTGAGTTATACTTTTGACTGTGAAATCTCCGATGAGGATTTCACCTGATTTACTGCAGTTCAATCGGATTTGACAGCCTTCTGAGAACCCAAATGGGTAGATGAGTTTAGTTTTGTTGTAGTCACCAGATGGACAAGTTTGATTGCAAAAACCAGCACAAGTTGGAGTTGTAATAATAATTGAAAAAACTACAAAGGTCACTCTTAGAATAATGAAAACTAAGAATCTTGTTTCTAGACTCATCTTCTTTTTTAATTAGTTTTGATATCAAATTAACTTTGCAAATTGCAAAAGCTATTTAATTTCCTTTCGACATTATAAATTTATAAGCTTTGATTAATCATGCATAAGTTATTCTCTTTGGAAAATGAGGATATCCACGCAGTCAAATAAAAATCGGAAGTTTTCTGGGATATTTCATGGATGCTGCCTATCGCCAATAATAAATTGCTACGTAGATTAAAAAAGTTGAACAAGAATCCAAGTCTTTGCTGATCTTATTGGTAGTGATGTGAAAATATTATGCTTATATTCTCTTAAAACTAATTAAAGAATTATGAACCACAAATGCACCTCCCACCCTTGGCGTGTTAATTGAATAGGTCCACCTACTAGTTTGGCGGCTGGGTTAGTAATTCTGGCCATTGCTGGGTCTGACCCGTCCGAATCTGCTTGAGCTATACATTGGAGTCCGAATTAGGAACTATTAGACTCATGATTGGAAGCTCAAAGTAAATTTAATTAGATCGCGGTTCTCCTTGGGTCCAACCTAGATCAAAGAAAGAAAATTAAAATTTATATATATTTCACTAGAAACTCAATATAATCCGACCATATCCAAACCAAAACCAGCCTCGATTGTCTGAGTTAGGATCAAGGATCATATATACCTAGAATTGAACTCATTGAGTCCAATTCAAATACAGAACTAAACTCAACTTAGTTCTAAATCTACTCTACACTCAAGTCTATATATTCAAAAATTTTATTTTAAACGTTAGGTATGAGAATTGAATCCTGATGAATAAAATGAAAAGTTAAATTACTTTATCCATTATGTCAACCCTTGGAATTTCTTATTATTCTTTTTTGATAAATGCAAATATGTAGTTTCTGCAAATTATATTTGTAGTATATATTTTGTTAGATTTTTTATTCGTCCTTCATAAAAGAGTTGCTCCTCTTAAGTAAGGCTTATTATCTTTTTTATGAGATTAATGGTAAAGATTTCAGTTGAATTTAATTAATCATATATTTGAAATAGAATGATGAAATTATAAATTTAAAAAAAAAAAAAAAAAAAAAAGGAAAAATAGAGTTATGGAAGAGAAATTGAGCTATTCCTATTGTGAACTTAAGAGATGAAGTCTTAAGAGGACTCCGCAAGTTTGATGAATGGATGGAGAATCTAGTCATCAGTTGCCGCAGGTTCATAGAGTTTAAAGTCATATTTCGTTGTAGAAAATAAATCTTCTTTTCCATAAAATTACTTTTTTTAAAAAATTGAAAAATAAAATTTAATATTTACTTGCAAAAATTTTCTAAATAGAAAATCAGAAACTCATTTTCCAAAATTTTCAAATTTACACTGCCCTCTGAAAACCTATTTTAGATTGTTTTCTAAATTTACCTTTATTCATATTGAGATAAAAAACACGAAATTTTTCACTTTTCAGTATCAAATGGTACTAATTTTTGAATCCTTGTAATGGCATCATCTCTAGTTTTTTTAATTATTATTTCTCATTTATTTTATCTATTATTCCCTCCGTTTCAAAATATTAGTCATTTTAGAAGGTTACACAAAGATTAAGAAAATCATTAAATAACTTTAATTTTAACTAAAATTGACTAATGTACCCTTATTTTACTATCATTCAAACTCATCCTTTTTTTTATCACCAAAATTTTATTAATCGTGATGAGGGTAAAATTAGAAAAAGAGTAATAAATACTATCTAGAATTCCTAAAACGACAATTAATTTGAAACAAAAAAAAATTTCTAAAACGATTATAAATTTGAAACAGAAGGAGTATTATATATTTACAGCAGCTATTGACATTTATTAGTGATTATTTATAATTAGTCATACAATTTTACTGGTTTCGAATCAAGCAATAATCTCTATATTTTTTCTTTTTTATTAATTTCCTTTAATTTAGTTTTATTTAAGTTTTAATTAAATTTCCTTTCATTAATGAAATACATATTAAATGAATAATTTTAAAATTAAAATATTAATTAAATTGACTAAATGTTTTCAAATAAAAAGTTATAATCAATTCTAAAAAGATGCTATCCTTATAATATTTAATTTTTATTAGTGCTAAATACCTTCTTTTTTTTACCTTCTCTTTTTACCTTCTCTTATTGTTTTTTTCATTCTCATAATGACACAAACTATATTAAATTTTATAGATATACATTATCCATTAATATAACTTATGTGTTATCATGAGAATGGAGAAGGAATAAGAGAAGGTATTTAGTACTTCTCTTAATTTTTTTAATCAACAACCCTATTTATTACTATGTTAATTTTTGAAATGTTATACTAAATAGTTTTATATACTATTTTCATGATTTTTTTTAATTATGAAATGTATCCTTAGATTATATTTAAAAAAATAAATATTTTAATTAATAGTACTTATTTATAAATAGTCTATAATAAAATAATTATATTAAGGACAGATAAAAAAGTAGGATAGTAAAATTATACGAAAGAACTATAGTTTTCCAATTTTCAATTTTTTATTTGAAAATGAAAAATTATAAAATTATGAAATGGGGAAGAAAACTAAAAACTAAAAATAAAAAATATTTTCCACAACTAAAAAAAACATAAAAAAAACAAAAAAAATATATATATATATATATATATATATATATATATATATATATATATATATATATATATATATATGTTCTCCAATTTAATTTTTTAATAACATTTTTTATTCAATTTTTATGGATACATGAATCCAATCACTAGGTTTGAAATACCTATCTTTCAATATTAAAATATATTCTGTCTATTGTATTTAACTTCTTAAATTTCAATATTAAAATCCATATATTCTCTCCATTGTATTTAACGTACTTTAAAAGTAAATTACCATACTTAAAAGTAACTTATCTATAAAAAAAAAATAAAAACTTAAAAGTAACTTAGATTTGCCAAACACGTGCCCAAAACATGGCCGCTCACATTTTAATGTTAAGCGTAGATTTGGTAGTGAGACTAGATTTGGAGTTGGTGGAGATGTGAAAGTTGGTGAAAAAGATCCTTCTGCTACAATGGAAGAGGGTAACATTGTGCTGTGATGTACTTCATGTTCTTGTTTTAATACCTTGTTCTTCATGTTCTTGTTCTAATGCCTTGCTATTCTTGCAGAATGCTCATGAAGAATTAATGAGAGTTGGATTCTGATAATGATAATACAAATATCAACAAAATAGAACCAACAAAGGCCGAGTCAGAAGCAATTGAAAGGGGATTACAAGTCAATGTTTGTTGTATTGTTTGCATGATTAATGTAGACAAAATTATTTATTCATAAAATAAAATAAAATATATATATTAGATTTCAAATAACATCCATGGAAATTTTTTATAGATTTTGAAGATGAAATTAATTTTAATAAATTATTTTATTATTTTAATTATTTATCAATATGAAAATTATTATAAATCTAAAAATAAAACAAATGACTGGCGTCTAGTAATATTTAATTATGCTCCAATATCTCATAACTTTCTAAATTATATTATTAATTAATAAAGTATTATATTAAATTAAATAATATTACCAAATCATAATTTTTTCAGTTAGTAGGTCATTTGTAATATATAATCGTATATGGTAAGTATAAAATGAATATATAATGAATTAGTTGCGAGACAAAACTTGTGATTTTTGTATATTCAAAATTAGTCTTTCATTGGTTTTTTACCTGAAAAAGGTCATGCAAATATTAATAAAAAAAAAAAAACCCTAATAAATGATAGTATGTTGATTTTATAAGAACACATCAAATTCTGATTGGAGGACTTTCTAATTCATTTAGGGTGAATGAATATGCAGTTAATTATAAGTATTATGTAACCAATTTTAGAGTTGAGAAAAAAATATAGTCCATATTATTTATTTTAAAATGTGTGGTTAATGAAAAAAAAAGAAATTCAAAAGTTTTATCCAATTTGTAATTTATAAGTAGTCATTTAAATTTTCTTAATTAAATTTATTTTTTACCATGGAGAGAACCAATCAAATTTGGATCTTTTGCCCAGATCATATATGTATTTACCACTGAACTATGTTTTGGTGTGCTTTTTAATTAAATTTAATATCATGTATTTAGAGTCTAATTTATATTTTAGAGTCTATTGTAGTCAAACTTGAAAAATCATATATATTTTAATACTGTCAAACTGATAATATCATGTATTATTTTTAAACAAATCAGTATTTGATATTGTATACATTTATCAATAAAACCTTGCAGGAAAAAAATTATTAGTTTATATTTATAAATTATTACTATTTTATACAAAATAAAACTAAAAATAAAAATACTTAAAAATGAAGGATAAATATAGCAAGATAAAGATTATAAAAACAGAAAGTTTATATATAGGTTAGACAAGAGTAGGAGGCCTAACAACAACAACAACAACAACAAAAAATAAATAAAAAATAATAATAATAATAATTAAAATTAAAACTTTGCATTTTTAATTTTTCAGTAATTTTTCTAAATTTAAATTTTATTACTTTTTTAAAAATTTTATAAACTTAGTTGCTATTATGTTGGATTGAAAAAAAATTATCGAAATTAAATTAAATATAATATATAATTAAAATAAAATAATAATTTTTAACATTTGCTCTCTTGGCTTTGGATCTCATCTTCAAAGGAAAAATCTTTTCTTTTCTTTTTTTTTTTTCCTCTTTCAATTATGAATAAAAAAAAATTCATTCAATTTCTCATTTAAATACAATTACAATTAAATTTTGAAATGCAATAAAATTATTAACACTTGTATATATCTTTTAACACAAGTAATTGCTAAGTTGTGCAAGTCTTTTAACACTTACATATATCTAATAGATACGCTTCTATGCTTTAACATCCACCATAACATAATCTCTTGCTATTAACTTAGAAGTGAGTAAATGATCGGTTTAGTTCAAAATCAAATCAAATTGAAAAATCAAAAATTATATTTTTATCAAATCGAATCGAATTGAACTTACAGTAAAAATCAAATTAAACTGAATCAAAAAGTTTGGATCGATTGATTGGTTTTGGCTTTTTTTTTTTTTTTTGCTATTTCTCTTTTTTTTTCTTCATAAATTTGAGATAAAATTCAAGTGTATATATATATAGATATATATATATAAAGTTTGGTCGGTTCGGTTTTAACTAAAATTTTTTAGACAAAAACTAAACCGAACTGAAATTTAATTCAATATTTAAAATTTTCAAACTGAACCAATCAATTCGATTTAATTTTTCGATTTCGATTCGATTTTGCTCACCCAAGCCATTATATCACAAGCCTTCTCTGAGTTCTCTCCATGTCAATAAAAACATATAGAGATCTTTTCTTTATGCCCAAAACTTCTCCAATAATTCTCTTATGAAAGAAATTGCCTCCATAATGTACCTTCTCGGCTTAAAGCTAAATTGGATTTCTCAGATGGATGTGTTGCATTGCAATCTATACTCCAAGCTTTCTCCCAAAGCTTTATGGTGTGACTCATAATTAAGTTTGGCATCTAACTTTAACGATGCAAAATTATATAAAACCAAAGTGTAATAAAAAAAGTCTTAATGTATGAAACTACACGATAGTTTTTTGTATTGTTTTCTAATAACTACATATATAATTTTCAATTGGGTTGGGCCAAGTCTGAAGGAAAAATAAATCCAATAGTTTTTTTTTTTTGCCAAATAATATAAATCCAATAGTTCAAAAAAAAAAAAAAAAAAAAAAAAACAAAAACAAAAATAAATCCAAGCCGAACCTTAGATTTAAGTCTTGTTTGGATGCGATCAAGTCTAAAGATAAAATTCCTTGACTAAGTCTGGAAAAACCCATGAACATATCTAATTATATATATATATATATATATATATATATATATATATATATATATATATATAAGGTTTCGTTTGGTTTGACTGTTCGTAGCAGGTGTTAGTAGTTGTTAACTGCTGATTGTTGTTAAGTGTTTGATAAAATTATTATTAGATGTTGCTGTTAATATGTTTAATAGTAATTAAGGATAAATATTAATATTTACTTTTTATTTAAATATTATTTTTTAATATGATAATTTAGTTTATTTATTTAAATAAATAGGAATTGTTTCAAAAAAAAGCTCCAAATTAAAACTTTTATAAACAACAGATGTTTGACTACCTGACAGTTATGTGACAGTTAGCAGCTATCACTAAAAAGAAATAATCAAACAGATTTAATATACTGTTGAGAACTAAAAAGTTAACCGCTGCATCAAAAAGTTTTGTCAAATACCCACTAGATGATTGATGTCTCACAAGGGACAGCCAACCTTTAGACTTGGGATCTCCTAGGATCGACACCATTGATGCGAGTTTGTGATATTATTTGTAAATTTGTGGTGTGATTACAACTTTAATTTGCTGTGGAAAATATTCTTGGATGTTGTCCACATTATAACTAGTGTACAAAAATATGAAATTCTCTCTAATGACAAAAATAAAAATAAACTGATAAAAATCTAAGATTCAGCTTGAAATAAAAATATAATATTGGACACTTATTATGAATTATTAACCAAATAATGTAGTTAATCTCTACAAGACTAGTTAAGAAATTTCAACAAATGAGATACATCTTTTAGGCACCTTTAACGTCTAAAACTTTCAATTAACATTTTCAAATCATTGATTTCCTTTTGAAATCAAAACCTGATACGTACCATAATTGTAATGAGATACAATTTTAACCAGCCACCTGCACTCTATCATGAGAACTCTGATTGCAAATTTTCTTTCCACATAACAACAATGTTGATATACAATGATTTAACCTTTATTTTTTGTGAAATGCCTCTAAATCTATTGCATTACAAAACCCATATTAGGATGCTGTGATGATTTTTATAAAACTGTTTCCAGGGACAACATTAAAGTGTAATTAAGTTCTCTTCATCTCCTTTGTGTTTTCTTTTCCATTAATTTCATTTTATGGTTTTCTTACTTTTAATATTTTCAGTTTAATTTTTTTTAGCTCTAAACCTATGGGCACTAAAGACTGAACAATTTACTAATGTTTACTATCAGGGACCAGTGGGAGGGGGCTCAGGGGGCCTGGCACTCCAAATATGTTAAATTTTGTATTTATTTTCTTTGAGTTATTAAATTAATTTGCATTTAAATATTTTTTTTCCCCACTTTATAAAGTAGTTATTATTTAACATGAAATATCAGTATTGAACAATTTATAATCTGATGTGGTGGACTAAGTTCACCTAAGATTTTCTTCCTAATAATAATTATGTTATTAATATTTAAATTTAAATTTAAATTTTTGTTCCCAAAAAATGACTATAGATTCGTAGTTGTTTACCATATCAAATTTCATTTCATTAGTGTTGCACAGGAGGTCCCGACAATGTGGAGCGGGCGACTCACAAACCAAAATATATATAATAATAAAATTATGGAATTATATATATGGAAGTTTTTTTTTTTTTTTTTTGCCAAATATATATATATATGGAAGTTTGAAAATATGAAAAGGGAAAAGGGAGTCGCCATCAATCTTTAAAAGGGTGCGATTTGTTACCAATTATGAAAGGTCTGTGTTTTCAAAGTTGGGTTTGGAGGTCGATTACATGTAGGAAATATATTAGCACCCTACAATGCCCATTTTTGGTACTGTATATATGTTGTGATTTTTGTTTTCCTTAATTATTATTTGTAGATTTATTAATTTTAAATTGAATATACTTTTATTAATAATTTAGAAAATTAAAGAAAAGTTTGGTGGATGATGCACTTGACTTTGAAATTCTAGTTTTCAAGGGCCTACGTATCTGCTTAATGGAATCAAAGTCGATATAGTTCGGGGTTGAAAAATATTAATTTGGAGAATGGTAGACTTGAACTCGGAATTTCAATTTCTGAATGCCTACATACTTAATTGATGGGATCAAAGTTCACATAGTTCGAAATGAGAAGATTAATTTAGAGAAGAGCGAACTTAAATTCGAAATTTTAATTTTCAAATACCTACGTACTTGCTTGATAAGATCAAAATCTACATATTTCGCAATAAAAAAAAAATTAATTTGGGAAAAGCGAACTTGAACTTGAAATTCTAGTTTTCAAGTGTCTACTTACTTGATAGAATCAAAGTGCATGTAGTTGGAGAGATTGAAATTTTAGGTAAAATTTTTTAATTTTTATTTAAATATTAAGATTTTTATCGAAAAATCTCATACCTCAAAATAATTGAAAGTGATTTTTTCGAAATATCACTCTAATATTTTCCGTCATTGGTTTATTTACTTAATTTTAGTATTTACTATTAGTTATCAAAAAAAATTTTAAACCTAATTTTTCTAAAATTAAATATAAAGAATTTTAGAATATCATATTCAATTCTTGAATACAAATCTCCAGTAAATGAGCCAAATCCCCAAACACGCATTTCACCAAAGCTTTCTTGTTTCTCATATGAAAAACTATACCGTTTTCTTCACCAACAAAGCTAAAGAGACCCTAACAAATCTCTTTCTCAAGCCTTGGTTTTGACAGAAACTCAAAACGCAGGCTTCTTCCCTCCATCTCTCTTTCTTGTTCTTCCTCAAATTTGTATTCTCTCTGAAACCCAATTAATTCTCTTCCTCTCTTGCATGTAAGGATTTCTGAGTGGGAGGGCTAAGAAGAGAGGAGTTCACGAGCCTAAAGTGAAAATCCTCTACTGGATTTCAGGTAAAGGAAATATCACTTTTAATTTTCCTCCATTTTTGAATTTTTGTGACTCTTTGTGTGTGCGCTTCCCTTACTCTATTTTTGGGGATTTTTTCCTGATTGTATCATGAGATTGTTAATTAATATTCATATTTGGTGATAAATGGATAAATTTCTTAGCTTTATGAGTTTGAATCTTTGAACTTGAAACAATCATTTCCTGAAAGTTCAAGTATTTGTATTTTAGTTTTTATCTATCCAGGATTATTTCCTGACCATGAATACCATTTTGTGGGTTAAATGTTTTTTTTTTTTTTTTTTTTTTTAATTTATTTATTATATCACTTAGTAATGAATTTAGTTGCTTTAAAAATGGAGTGAAAACAGACTGAATGAAGAGCAATAGACAAATAATAAAAATATGAATTAATACAGTAAAAACTTTTATTACCTTTGAGCTTGAGTGTTGGTTGTTTGTTGTTTTTTATGGTTTAACTGTTGATATGCGAATTCTCTGGGCTTTTTTTCTAAGTATGTTAATTTTAAAAAATATATACTGTAACGTGGTGATTTTAAAGAAATTTACGCAAATATGTTGAGGTAGGCATTTAGAATACCGGTTTTGTACAAAATTTTGAAAACCGGTTGTTAAAAGGT
>CATKHJ011227633.1:0-20992 GCA_949750685.1 Vernicia montana | reverse complement strand
TATTGTAGGAATATAATGTATTTTTTTTTTTAATTTTTTACCGGAAAAGTAAAAAAAATTTGAATGAAATGACAGGTATTGTAGGAATATAATGTATTTTTTTTTTTAATTTTTTACCGGAAAAGTAAAAAAAATTTGAATGAAATGACCAAAGTGTTAATGGTTTCAAAATATAAGGATGACATAATTGGTTTTTGAAAATAAAGGGATCTGAGTGTGAATTAGTCTAAAATACAGGGACTAAATAGTAAATTATCCAAATTAAAATTACATTGGCTTAACCAATGAACTTTAAATTTCAGTCATACTATAATCGTTTTGGGAGTAGTAAAATACGAGTTTGAATACGGTTGCAATTAAATATATCAAAGGATAAATGTTTAATTTTCCTCTCAAATTTATTTGAGATATTCAATTAAATTCAAAATGAGCTTTTATATCAATTTAGGATAATAATTTCATTTTAAAGCCAATTTAACCCTATTTTGACTGGAGATAAACATGTGCATTACGCGCACAGTTTCATGAAAGTGAAGGCAAACATAATTAAGAAAAATAAATTAATTAACAAAGATTGAGAGTAAAAAAAATTAAAAATTAAATGAAAAATTTAAAAAATAAATTTTAAAATTTTAAAAAAATGCTAAAAAAAACTTAATTAACAAGCATAAGAGGAATAAAAAATAATAAAAAATACAGAAAAAAAAACTTGATTAACAAACATCAAAAGGAATAAAAAATAAAATAAATTGAAAAAATAAAAAAAATAAACTAAACAAAAAAAATTGAAAAATAAAAAAAAGATACAAAACAAAAATCCCCGTTTATAATTTCTAAAAATTTGAGAATTGGCTTTCACTCATGCATCCAGAGGTGTTCTTCTACATTTAATCTCTCTTCCACTCCATATCACAATCACTACTCTTCTCCCCTCAAAACCCTAATCTTAATTTTTCCTCTATTACCAGTGCTGCCACCACAAATTCTTTCTTTCACGATCGCCACCACTCTAATTCTAGATCTATCTACTGCTGATGAGGCATAGAAGAGGAAGCATAAAGAATGTGGTATATCTATGAGAGGTTCTAAAATGGTAGGGAAGAAAGAAAAGACAGTGATAGTGGTGGTTTTTTCTCAAATTAAAACATCATAAAGAAGATGGTGAAAGAAAAGTGGAAGAGTGGCTTGGGATGAACATTCGCTCAGTTCGGTTTAAAATCGAACCGAACTAAAATAACTAAAATTAAATTTTTTATAAACCGAATCGAATTGAAATTTTAGTGAAAACTAAATTGAATCCAAAAACTTCGGTTCGGTTTTTCAGTTTGACATTTTTTTTCTTTTTATTATAATAAATTATATATATATTTATTAATAATATATTATATATATATTAAAATTATTATATATAATATAATATATTGTATATATATATATATATAATATTTACATAAATATATATTAAAATTTCATTCGGTTTGGTTCAAATCAAATTTTTTTTTGATAAAAATCGAATCGAACTAAAATTTAATTCGATTTTCTTTTTTTAAAAACAAACCGAATCGAATCACTAAAAAATAAACCGAACTAATCGGTTCGATTCAATTTTTTAGTTTCAGTTCGATTTTGCTCACCCCTAATTAAAGGAGAAGCAATTAGTGGAGTTGTCCCTCTCTTCTCTCCCAGAGATTTAAAAAAAAAAACAATAAAGTTTACGATGTTAATGATGGCTTCTTCTCAGTCATCAATCCCATGATCTCCGGTGATATTGACTCACCAGCGGACTTGTGTATGATTAATAAAGGGAGGAACTCTTAGTCTTGGCTTACTTCATGAATTGGGGACAAGCGGCAAGGTGATGCACAAATTGATCCACAATTATCTATAACCTAATCTCTTTGCTCTTGGATTTTTAATTTGTAGATTTATTTGGGATATTAGGGATTTGAGGTGGCATAAAACTCTCTCTCCCTCATCTAATCTCTCTTTTGTGTTTATCGCTTTAATTTTCAACCTAATTAAAATAGCTTTTCATATTTTTTATTTACTTTGACAACGTGTATTACACATAAATATCTCAAGTGAATAGATGGTTAAATTAGTTTTAAAATAAAATTATTATCCTAAATTGATCTAAAAATTTATTTTAGACCTGATTGAATTAGATAAGCAAGTTCAGATGACAAATTAAGCGTTTATTCTATACCAAATAAACAAAATTACATTGGCTTAAGACAAAAGAAATTTGTTTGAAAATGATAGGCCTTAACAAAGGAAGAAAGGGTAATTATCTTAGTTGTTAAAATCATATCGGCTCAACTGGTTCAACAAAAAAAATTCAGTGAACCGGCTGGGTAACTGGTGACCTGAGTTTTTCGGGTCGAGGAATTTTTTTCCAAATTAAAAAAAAATTGTTACTAGAGGAAAAAAAAATTGCAAAACCAAACTGGTATGAACCATACTATTTCGGTTCGGTATTCGTGTACATAGGTCGTGCGCTTATAAGTTGAACCTAGGTTCGGACCGTGAATTTGTACCCCTCCGAGCATAAGTGAGAGTCTCTTTGACTACTTTCTTAGCATTGAAAGAATGAGTCTTTCAATATATATCCTATTCCAACTTTGTATTTTTTCAATGTGAAATAATTTACTTTTCTTTCTCATTTTTTTTAGCATAAAACTTACTTTAAATTTATAATTATCATTCATTCATTCATTATTTTAAACAAATGAATATTTATATTTATATTTCTTACGTAGGATAATACAAATATGAGTAGACCTCTCACTACGAGTAATATGATCCATTCGAATTTAAATTTCAAAATTGTCACTTAATGAGTTAATTTATTATAATTTTATAATAATTATTTTTAAATAATGTTTATTAATTATTTTGATAATATTCATTAATTTTAATTTTATATATATTATATTTATTTTTAATATATAAGTAATAAATATATAAAATTATTTAAAATTTTAATTCGATTCAATTAGATTATGATTCAACTTTAAATACATAATTATTTATTTCCATCAATTTTAAGACGATTAATTTTGAGAATATTGATAATTATTTTATTTGATTCAACTTTCAAAAAGATGGTATACGACAAAAGAAAATTTGTTTGAAAATGACAGGCCTTAACAAAGAAAGAAAGGGTAATTATTTTCTTTGATTCAAATTTCAAAAAGATGGTCCAAATCAGGCATGAAATATAAAATTGAAAGCATTATCTAAATATGGAATCAATTTGTCATCTTTACCGATGAATAAAAAAATTAATTAATAAAAAAATTAATTTTTTATTTAAAAAAAATAAAATAATTTAAAAAAAAATTAATTTAGGACCTCTTGGTTTTTATTATTATTATTTTTCTTTCATTTGTTAATCAATCACTTCTTCTTTTTTTTTTTTGCCAAAGGTTTAATCAATCACTTCATGAACTTCTTTAAGTGGGTTAACCTTGGAATGTAGGTCAATTTCACCATTAATAGATTAAAGGCAGTTTGAGATTGCGTCTAAAAAAACATTTTTTAATAAAAAAAATTTATATTTTTTTAACTATTTTTTCAATAAACAGATAAATTAATTTTTTTTAAAAAGTAAATTTAAAAAAAAAATTAATAAAAATTAATCAATTAAATAAAAAAATTATAAATTTATTTTTTTAACCGCACTCTAAACTATGTATAAAACTGGCAGTGTGTGAATACTCGCTCCACTTATTTTAGGAGAATTTAAATGTGGGACCATTTTTAGCTGCCCGACATTAAAAAAAAAAAGCTCTTATATGCACTAATTGTGACTGAGAATTGCTTTCCACACATTATGTCCTTTGGGATAATAATAATAATAATAATAATAAGAAAAAATTACTTTTTTATTTAAAAAAAATATTATTTAATTTTTTAAATTAATTAATTAATTTTTATTTTTTAAAAATAAATTATTTCGTTCATCAATTTTAATTTTTATGAACATGACGGTCATTTTATTTAATTTTACTATTAATTAATTTTATTTAATTTTACTATTAATTACATGTGAAAATCCTATAATAGCTCTTGTTTTAATCTCAATTTACCAACACTACCAATAAAAAAATCAGAAAAAGAAAGAAAAATTCAACTAAAATCCAACAAATTTATAGTTAATCAAATCAAAAATTAAAATTCATCCTATTTTTTCTATATTTTCTATTATTTTTAATTTTAATAAAAAAAAGAAAAAAATAAATGATTATCCATTTTTATCGCCAAAAATAGGCAACAGAACGACTAAAAATAGCTAATAAGCCAATTTCTGAAACAGATCAAAACAACAATAACAACAACGAAAAACTTTTCACTAAAAAATTGAATCAAAAGTGCCAAACAAACACAGATCTGAAAATAAACTGTATATATATGTATAAATTTGTATCTATATAGAAACAAATAACAAATTCTTCTTCTTCTTGTCCAGCAGGTGGTGGCGAAGCTCCAACATGTGGCAGATCGTCGGCGTTCGTCGCACAGACGCAGGCCGAGCTCGTCCGCCATTCGCCAGTCCAGTGCTCACCGTGGATCATCGTTGGCCCTGCTTGGTTTGAATATGTTAGACTTGCTTCTGTACATTGGAGAATGTGGTGTTTGCCAAAAATAGAAACAAAAATTCAATATCGTTGAGGAAGCTCAGTACCAGTTGTTGGATTAAAGGATTTATTTTATTTTATATTTTTATAATTTCAATCACAAATTGGTTGTAGCAGGATATTTTGGGCATATTTTTTATTTTATAATTTTTTTAATTGATAAGATAGAAAAAATGGACGAAATAATAAAAAGATTAGACGAAATTAAAACTAAAAAATTAATTAATTAATTTTTTAAAAAATATAAATTAATTAATTAATTAAATTAAATATTATAAGCGAAATAATAATTTATCATAATAATAATAAATTAAAGTTCTATTTAACTTATGTGTTTACAATAGCTAATAGTCAAAAGTATAATCAAGGGATAAATGGGAGTCTTGACCCCAGTCCACTTGAAAGTATATATTATATTTTTATATAATTAATTTAATTTTTTAATTAGTCATTCTAAATTTTTAATTGGTCTCCTAAAATTAAATTTTTATAAATAATTTCAAATGTTAAATTATTTAATTAGTTCACATTTGATAAATATGGAAAATATAAAATTATTTAATTAAAAATATATTTTTATGAAATATATAATTAGTTATTATTTTTTGAAACAAAAATTATTAGAAAAATTTTAAAAAAAAATTAACCTTTATTTTTTTTTTCTCCTATTAATTTTGACTTCTCAAATAAAATTTTCTGATTCTCCTCATGCTAATAGTTAATAATTGCTACTAGTGGCTAGTTATTGTTAGCTAGCCAATGATCCATAGTCTAGCTAGCCAAGGGCGAGGTCAACTTAGTCCCCAGTTCGAATCCCGCCTTTATGCAATAAATATTTAGATTTATTTATGTGCATATTAATTGTAGAATTCATGAGTTTGACACTCTTACATCTGTAATAAATATTTATATTGTATATAATATCTCTTGGTAAAATAAATATATATATATTGTTAGTTGATAAATATTGATTATTTGGTAAAAATTTAATAGTTGTTACTATTGAAATATAAAATAATTACAAGGAACATTTATTTTTACGTATATACATATGTATTATTTTTAATTTTAATGTGTTATGAAAATACAAAGTATTAATTAAGAAAATTATACTTAATTTATATACATATTTATAATATTTTAAAAAAAATATGAATCTAATAATTATTTTAAATATAATAAAATTTATTTTAGTAATTTTTTTATTATTTTTAAAAATTATAAATAAAGATATCATATAAAAAATAATTTTAATAATAAGTAATATGATAGAATAAAAATACAAGATCAACTAGCAACTATTGGAGTACCTAATAGTTATCCGCTGCTTATTGTTTTAGTTTATCAAACATGTTAATTTTTTTTTTCTTTTGAAAAAGTTATCAAACAGGTTAAATTAGCTGTTAAAATACTCAGTAAGGTTCATTTGGTAGGTTTAGTTTGTAAACCATGTCAAAATATAATAATTTTGTTGAATTTACAACTGTTTTTTCACATGTAAACCTTTATAAGGATTTTTATTATCAAGAAGGATGTAATTGTTAGGGATTGAATAATCTCTAGCCTCCATTTGTTTGGCGAAAAATAATTTGTTTTTGAAAAATATTTTTTTAAAAAAATATTTTCAGAAAAAATATTTTTCAAAAAACTAATTTTCTATTATTTGATTACAATATTAAAAATTAATTAAAAATATTAAAAATTTTAATTTATAAAACAATAAACATATTTAAACTTATAAGAATTTCATATTTTAAAATTTTTATTATTAAATATAAGAAAAAATACATAAAATAGTAAATTAAGTAATCGCCAATAATCGGTAGTGATTATCAGTAGTCGCTGTAGGCCGACAGTAATCATCGATGATTTTCGATAACATAAAAACAATTTCTTCTTTTATGTTCTCTCTAGCTCTCTCTCTTTTTTTTTTTTTGTCAAATTGCCATTAATTCTTAACGGGCCATGGCGCTACTGGTTGATAAATTGATTGTGGTTAAATTTATAAATTTGAGTTATTTGTTTTTAAGCTAATAGTTCAGTTATTCAATGTTCATTTTTTAATGTCATAAAAAGTTAAAAATCAAAATCTAATATTTTTCCTTTTCAAATTCAACATATTAAAAAAAACGATACACATCAAGAATGTTACATTGAAGCCCAGTTACAAGGCAGCCCAGTCAAAATCTTTTTTTTTTTTTTTGGAATGGATCATCCTACTTGATAATTAATTAAACATGGCCCTTTTTAAAAAACCTTCACACAATATTCTTTTATTGTGAACCCTTCTTGGGCTATTGCAAGAGGTGTTGGCGTGTTGCTGTTTAGGATTTTCTTGCAGAGAGAAAAAAAAAAAAAATGTAGTGGATAACTCCCAAAAAGCAGAACAACTAAATTTTGCTTATATTATGTGCATACATCAATTTAACGAGATAAAAATCTACAGAGTAAAAAAATAGTATCAGTGATTTTTTATTAAGTAAAAAATAAATAAATAAATCATATTTGCTAAAATATATCATTAATTATTAGTTTGGTGTACGAGATAAATTTATAGAATTGGTGTAGGTCATAACTATCATAAAATGCTTTTATTTTAGATATAAAATTTTACAAAATTGTCTTGTTGGTTTATTTTTTTTTAATAAATTGAGATATGGGACTCAATAGTAAACATTTCTAGTCCACCATAATAATAAAAAAGAAATTCACCATAAAAATATCATATTTAAATCTCAGTAGAGCAGGGTGAGCAATCACAAGAACTTTCTGTAACTCATCTAAACAATTAACAAACATAATGCTTAGAAAATGAAACCACCACAAATTGCTCGAAGAATATTAGATATAATTAAGTCTTAAAATTTTTGCAACATTTATGAAATTACATGCCTTTTTGTCCATGGCTAAAAGGTTCCATAGTCCTCTGAAATTCAGTCACAGATTGTTTTTATGTTCATATGAAAGCATACATGCTCTTGAAATCATTTACATATTGCCAAACTCCGAGAAGCAAAAGCATACATCACCTACTCTTTATTAGCAATAGGAGGCATAAAGCACAAAACTCACAGCATCCACCCTGGGATGAACCCACCAACTTGCTGGGCATGAGTTGTGGCAGTCATTTGGTCTGAACCTACAGGGTTGTACCTGTATATATCCGAAATACGAAGTAAATGGAGAAAGGGTTATAAAAGCTAACTTCTATTTGAATGGATTTTGTGTTTGTTGGGCATTGTGATAAATAACTTTTTAAAAAATTTTGGAAAAAATTATATTTTTTAGCTTTTTTCAAACCACGATTTACTAAAATCAATTTTTTTTTTTTTTTAAAGAAAACAAACAGAAAGTGAAAATGCAATTTTAAACAGTAGGTTTAAACTCAATGTCAAAGGCAATTTATATATTTCAAACCATTTGGCATTGAGTTTCCAACTTGCTTTTCAAAACTGCATTTCGACTTCTTCTTTTCCCAAACCATGGTTTATCAATCCATAGACATTGCAAAAGCAAGTTGCATAAAAGCAACTTCCTACAATGCCAAATGAGCACTTCAAAGAGTTGAGGATTTTACCCTATTTGCAATGTGGGATTGCATTCTAATGGCTGGAATAACTCCTGAGATTGAGGATGCTGGTGCCCATATGACATACTTTGCTCGCCGCCTTCCCAGGATGATCGAAGACTATTTCTTGCACTGATCTCATCCAGCTGCCATACAAACATGAATAAATTCAAGCATTTTGGTGTTAGAGAAGAATAGGGTATGGCATGTGACATATAGCACTGAAGGTTAGGTGAAAGAGCAATAAGGTCATTTTCAAACAGGAAACTCATAAGAAGATACCTAGCTATTTAAGTGTCTGAAAAATTAGACTGTAAAAATGTGCTACACAAGGTGTTTGTCATTTTTAAGTTTATAATTTTCAATTGTGATAAAATATAGTTAATTGGAAGCATCCATGAAATGATGAACAGTTCTTTGCTTTAATCGCCAGAAAGGGCACAAAGAAATTTGGTTTTATGGAAATCTGAAGATGGATTTCTGAAAGGAAATGGAAAATTCAATGTTCTGATAACAGCATAATAGATGCAGGGCTTTTGTTGCATTTCAGAAAACAACGGAAAACAGAATGCTGTATTCTTTTCTTAGAGCTAAAAAATCATCAAATAACAAGCCTAACCTGTTATAACAAACCAATTCAATATGACCAATGCAGGTAAAGTATTACCTTTATTGTCAAAGCTCTGTTAGCTTCCAGCAACAATTGTTCCTGTACTCAAAAACAGTAGCCAGTAAGTATTGGAAGCAGTACAAAAGTGAATTATGTTCATTATATTATTCCTCCAGTTACAAATACCTTGTTTTGAAGATCAGAAAGCTGGTCAAGCATAAATTGGGTCTGCAAAACCAGTTTAGATTAAGAATGTCAAACAACTTATGAAAGAAATACATTGATCTCTCCTAAATATATATTGGAACTTGAGAAATACTATGAAAATCAGACCAAGTTGCCCAATAAACAATTGATAGACAGGCATATACACATTTTAAGCCATAAATATAAACAAAACTTATAATCAAGAAAAAGAAAAGTCATCAGAAACAAGAAAGTATAAAGTTACACAGACATCATTTTATTGTTAGAAAAAGCCCCCTCCTTTGCATTAATCTTCTCTTACCCTTTTCTTCCCAGTATCGACTCACACACGAGAAGATATGCTTCCCCTAACTTTTAACATGACAGATTGTTAATAAATGCTGCATTCACCCCCTAGAAAAAGGATCATCCGGATTGTGCAATGCTGCATATGTACAAACATGTAATACAATAATTACCTTAGTGGACCGAACTTGCTTCAGTGATGACTCTAACTGGCGCTCAAGTTGCTCAAGTTCCTTGGTATTCAGAGGTCCTAGGTCCTCTCCAAGAAGGTTCCTACATCACCAAGGAGAACATGTTTCATGAATTAAAATTTCTCAAAAATGATAAGAATTTTACAACTGAGCAACGAATTTTTCCCACATTTTTTTCCAAACACAAGAACATTAGCAAATGCAATAAAGGGTACGGCTCTAGGATGCCTGTTATTCAGGTTTCTTACCTCTGAGTTCGTTGTAAGGACTCAAATCTACCTTTCAGTTTCAGGTACTCCCTGTAGCTGCTCTGCTTACCACAAACCAAGGTTTGAAATGAAAAAAAAGAATAACTCCAATAAAATACAATTAGTCATTCTATGGAATCTTTCAAATGCTTAACCTCTATCTATATTGTTCTATAACAATATTAAGATACCTCAAGCTCTTTGGCAGGCTTATTGACTTCCACTGCACCATAGCTGCACTTTTGATACCTTTCCAGTGTCGTGAGCATGCTGATATAAAACACAAAAAGGGGAAAACAAGAGTTTTATTAGGATAGTGAAGTTTAACAATTCTGAAAAATTCTACAGAGCAAAATTATAATTTGTAACTTAACATGGAAGTGACTAATTATCTACTGTCTAATGTTCGGTTACCATTACAACAATATTAAAGCTGACAACAAATTGTGCAAGTATTTAAGGTTAATCATGCATGTGATATCATCACAAGACTGAAAAAAGACAAAAATACAACCATCAAATCACTAATGTTTCCAAGGGAACATGACTTCTCTTTCAAAAATTCTTGAGTTCCAATCTGAATTGGGTGAAAGCGGTTTATAATAAGAAAGAAAGACCTATCCTTATTGTATGGTTATCATTTAAATTGAAATGTATCAAGAATAAAACATCAAATCACTAATTGGGTTGAAAACTAAAAGGTTAAATACAATGAAGAATTAAAAATAGAAAATTGCAATAGAAATAGGAACATAATGCTCAAATCAGAATCAACTTTCAAATAATATGTATCTATGGCATGAAACTTCAAATTAGTATACTATAGAGAGCTACATACCACATTGGGGGCTTCTCACCCCCCACCATTCTCAGAAGAAAATAAATATGCTTAGACTTGAGATCTTGATGCTTGAAACCATTTCAGATGGCTCCATAGCCATTGACCAATGATTAACCAATATCATATCAAATAATTTAAATACTAATGATAAGCACACCCTTAATCACAATTTTTTCCTTCGGTCAATTTAATTAATTATAGTCATAAAAAAATTGTCTTTTATAAATGGCACTGTCAAACATGTGTTTTTCTAAGGAAATCAAACATGTTAAATGGCTTATAACTTACATTTTTTTTTAGAGGAAATATATAATTTTCATTCAAAGATAGTCATATATCATATGCATTTACAATAAAAACCATCTCTTATATTTAAAATAACAAATTGAAATTGTTCTATCATACCCATTAATAACTTTACATCATTTTGGATATACAAATTAATTATTTAATTTTTATGATAGCACGTTTATCTTATAAACAAGTAGTAATTATCAATGTTTTAATCTAATAATTAAGATGTTTAAAAAAAAAAAAAATCTAACAATCAAGATAGATGAGATCATCTAAAGAGTAGTTTTTAGGATTCAAATCGCACCAATTTTAAAGCACTCTCTTCTCATTCCCAATAATAAACTAGTGTCATTAGGCAGATAATGCTATCTAGTGAAAAAAATACTAAAGTTCTATATATATATACTAAAAAGGTGTTCCATAATAATATGGAGTGTTTACTTCATAAAAATAGGAAATTAAAGCTTGAAGCTTAAAGCTTAAAGCTTTCTCTTTTAGTCTTTTAAAAAAAACTTACATTGCCAATATTTGCACTTTTTTATAAAAATATGGCAAAGTTTTTTTTTTTTTTTTTTTTTTTTTTTTTTTTTTTTTGAGATTAAAAAAAAAAATGGCAAAGTTATGAACTTTAGAGTGTTGTAATTTTCTATAGATAGACAAAGGAGATTCAAAAACCATACAGTGTTGGCCCACCACAAGCCCATGTGTAATGGACAAACTGTTTCTTCATAGCCCATGACTTATAAAAGCGCATAGCCGCTTTCCTCCTTTTTTTTATTTTTCTATCCATGATTCTACATGATATATTGACACATGCAAACTTCTATTTAACATTGTAATTCTAGGGTTTTGCTACAACCCCCTCTCTTTCTCTATCTCTCTTTGCATCTGTGTCTCTGAATCCACGAGCTCATTTTAGGAAAGGTTATTTTTCTAGTGAATGTTGTCCAAAAGTGAGTGAAAATTTGCTTATATGTATGTTATACACACCAAATTTTTTATGTTCTATCATTGCTTACAGGAGAATTAATTGTAAGAAAGATGGTTATTCAGATGTAATATATAGATCACTTCACTTCACTTCATTGCCAAACAATGAAGGCAGGCACCATTGAAGTAAGGATCTAGTAAAGTATTTATCACAATAAAAAGAGAAATCTACAAGGTTCAAACCCTAATAACCTTCTTATTTTATTTGAAAGATTTAGTATTCAAATATTTATCTCAATATAATGAAAAATCGATTATGTTCAAACCCTAATAACCCTCTTATTTTTTTTGAAGGATTTGGTATTCAAGTATTTATCTCAATACAATGAGAAATAGACAAGATTCAAATCCTAATAACCCTCTTAATTTTTTTTTTAATTTTTATGAAGAATTTGGTAATTAATCAAGCACAAGCTTTTGGTGAAATTTAATTTCATTATAGTAGGAAAACTCTTTACTACTCTTGAAATAACATTCTTTTTATACACCAAACGCCTAATTATGATATACTCAACTCAACTTAATCTTCATCCCAAAATTAATTAAGGTACTCTAAACGATTTTGGTCGGTCTTCTGACAATTGTAATATTTCTAAATCATACTCTATCATTTCCTTTCTTCCTTTCTTCCTCTCTTCAATCACAATGTGCTCAACATTCTTAACCGAAACTTTCCTATATCTCCGCTTCACGTGCCCGATCTTAATCTCCATTATCTCATTTTGTCCTCAATCGAAAAAATTTTTACTTTATCTCTAATACTTCCATTACATATCTTATCCTTTGTAGTACTCAACTCAACGCCTAATCATGATATATATTGAAAAATTAGGTAGCTAGACTAGAGTTGAGGATAGATTTCATATTATCATATAGTGCAAACAGGTTGCTACTGTACAATGGACGAAGCTACTTATTGGTTTGATGAAACATTTGCTCTACTGACCAATGGTAGTTTTTTTTTATCCTAGGATCTTATTATTCTCTCTCTCTCTCTCTCTCTCTCTCTCTCTCTCTCTCTATATATATATATATATATATATATATATATATATATATAATGCTAAAACTAAGAGAATGTTTTCACCATATCTTGCCACCTCATCAATTTTGTAATTTGATTTCAATTGATCTCAAATTAATTTATGTCAACATTATAAATTAATTAATAAGAAAGTCAATCAATCAATCAATTATTATTAAATTTAATAATATAATATTAATAAATATATACTATTGATTAAATACAATTATTTATGATAATTTAAATTAAATTCTAAATTTACAAATAAAAAATCTAACAATTGATTTTTAGAATATATATATACACACACATACACAATATAATGAAAATATATACACTCATTCATATATGTGTGCATATAAAAGAAAAAATATATATAATATGCTTTTAATAATAATTATTATAACAAATTATAATAATTTTTTTAGGGATCCACTATGGTCATTTTATCCTTTTTTTTAGAAATACAATTTTTGAAAAATATACATATATTTTTTATCATATAATTTTATTATAATTTACTTTATAAATAATATATTTAACTTAATAGCATATCAAATTACTTTTCTGCTTATGTAATATATGTCAATATAATAATACATAATACAAAATTATATTATTGTATTTTATAATACTTAAAAGATGAATAAAATTTTAAAAGTATAATATTAATTTAATATAATTTTATAACCATACAAAGCACGAAGAAAGACTAGTTAAGAAAATATACCTATACAACCCACTAGGGGTGTTTTCAGCTAGAAATTGCATGATAGTGTCTGGGTTACTTATCCTATAGATTGTACTGTTTTACTGGGCTATTATGTAATTGATGTGTATATGCCTTCTAAAATAAAAACTTTCAATCTAACAATAAAAATATAAATACGTTTAAGAAACTCCACTTCTTTTTATACTAGTGTAGAGTTAACAATCTATCGATTGCACACCTGTGCATGCATGCACAGACCAGGTAAGATGGTTTATTGGCTAGTAAACCAAAGGAGGCAAAGCAGGAACTAATTGCCAACCGTTGGTTTTCCTACTCATGCTTGAACTTATGAATACACTTGAATTTTAGAAATTGCTTGCAAAGTGAACACAAATAACCAAATTGCCTACCATTGAATTCAGGAGGAACCAAAAACTTTTATTTGGAAGGTCAAAATTAATAAGAAAACAAAAAGAAATGAAAGGTTAAATTTTTCTAAACTTTCTAATACTTTTTAATAAAAGTATATTTTTAATTAAATAAAATTTTTATTAATCTTTCATATTTATAGGATGAAAATTAATTAAATTATTTTAATATTTGAAATTATTCATAAAAATTGAATTTTGGGGGACTATTAAAAATTTTAAAGAACTAATTGAAAATTTAAGACTAATTATCTATAAATAATATATACATTTTTAAGTAGATTAGGGGATAAGCAAGATACGCCACTGATTAAATCATATGAAAGATTGGCTTAGTTGGAGTAAAATAATGCACAAGACCATTTTATGAAATGCCATGATCATATACGAGAGAATTAGAGGATGATTTAGGGCATGTTTAGTTACAGAAAATTTTTTTTTTCATTAAAAATAAAAAAAAATTAATTTTAAAGAAAACTGAAAAATGAGTGGAAAATATGTTTATTTGTTACGATTTAAAAATTATTTTCAAATTTAAAATATAGAGAATTTATTCATTTAACAACAATGACGATGGTGATAGTAGTGGTGGTGAAGATAGTGGTGGTGGTGGTGATGTTGGTGGTGGCGGAGGTGGCGGCGGAGGTGGCGGCGATGAGGTGATAGTATTTTTACTTAGAAAAATTAATGAAAAAAATTTTAAAAAAAATTTTAAACTTGTTTTTTAATTTTATTTTAAAATAATGAAAACAGTTTTCTGATAAAAATTTTGTAAAACAATTAAAATAAATACAAAATCTTATTTTCTGTTTTCATTTAAAAAATTTTCTAAAAAACTGAAATAATTTTCTCAAATTAAACAGACTCTTAGTCTTTCAAATTAATTTTTTGAGTGCGAAAGAACTTTAAAATAAAATTCTCATGAGATTAAATGGATTATTGTTTTGTAAATTTCATTAAGGTGCAATTTAGAGACAGGTGAAGACTACTATTTTATTAAACTAGCCCGATAAAAAAAAAAAAAAAAAATTAGGTACTTATAAAGAAGAATCAAACAAAAAAAAAAAAAAAAACTTTTTAGACATATTGAAATTTTTGAAAGGGAGATGTTTGTCAAAATTTAATTACTTACATTTTTTTTTTTTAATTTTGAGAATAGTGAAGGTTTAAACATCTTACCTTCTACATTAAAAGGCATATATTTAATAACTTATTACAATATTACTAATATCCATATCCAACAAAGAAGAAATTAAGATTGTTCCTAATATTCTAACTTAAAATCTCATTAAACTGCTGGTAAAAAAAAAATCTCATTAAATTAAAATGCTCAACCAAACAATTAATCATTCATAACTAATTAAGAAGAAAATACTGAAACAACTAATCATAAAGCAAACAGAAAATACATTGTATTATGTTTATATTCATTGTTGAACATGAACTTTGGCTACCATTAAAAAGCATCTCATAAAGAGGCATGTCATTTCAACATAGACAAATTTGACAAATGAAAGAAATTACTGACAATAGATGCATGAGATTCTAATATAATGCATGTTCTTTTCATCAAGATGTTATACACATGTTCTAAGCAAATGCATGCAAAAGAAACATGAGATATTTTTACTCCCAATTGATAGGAAGGAAATTAGCAAAAAAAAAAAATAATTAACTAATATAATATAGTGCTAATAAATCCCAAAAACATCCCATCTTTTATCCTCTTATTGTATGGGAATTATAAAAGAACCAAGAGGCTATTATTTAATTTTAACAAATACACTTTGCTTCATTGAAAGAAGTGTTCTATACGGATTTCACTTCAGCAACAAGGGAGACCTTTATATACCTAACAGATAACAGCTGAATAAGACCATGTTCTCAGGCCTTTATACAGTCCGTACCTCCATCTCTCTCTCAGACAAAATCCAAAATGACTCATGGGTTACAACATGTTCCCAAGCTAATCCACGGAACTTCTTTCAGAAAGCTATAACCAACTTTTTCACACAGAGAGAGAGAGAGGAGGGGGGGAGGGGAAGAATATGAAATCAAACTCAGAAAGAACTCCAGGACATAAACAAGTACTTTTTCTTTCTTTCTTTCAACAAAGGAAAAAAGAAAGTAGAAGAGACAGAGAAATCAGAGATGAAATTTTTGAGCAAAGAATTAATTTATGTATGTACTTCTGTCTTTAGATTAAAATTGTCAGCTAACCATTACTGAATTTTACATAAACACATAATCGATTATAATATTCTATAGCTTAATGAAAGACCAGCTAAAGATCTCCAAATGAATAAACAAAAAGACTTTAAATTTAATTCAGATCTCACTGAGCAACAACCTGACAAAGCAGATCAAGCAAAAACCTAATTTAAAATTCAAAAGATCACCACAAAAGTAAATCAACAGAAAACAGAAACAATGGGAAAAATAGAATGAGCTAGTGAAAGTTAACTAGCTAATTAAATTCTCAACCTTATAAAAAAGATAAATAAAAAAAATGCCATTCCAATAGGCCTAAAAAAAATTATGAGACAGAGAGAAAGACTTCAAGAACCTGACTTTATAGGGAATAATCAACACAAAATTTCAAGTTCATGAGAATAAATCAAGAAAACAAGAGCAAGCAAACAGATCCCACAAAATCTTATCTACATATAAATTTATAGAAAGAGAGAATTTAAGAGGAAAATGGTTCGTACTTAGAGATGCTACTGAACTCATAGAGCTTGCCACGGTTAGAGAAGATGATAAGAGCAACCTCAGCATCACAAAGAACAGAGAGCTCATAAGCTTTCTTCAACAACCCATTTCTCCTCTTAGCAAATGTAACTTGCCTGTTTATCTTATTCTCTATCCTCTTCAACTCCACTCTCCCTCTCCCCATATCCAAAATTAGACCTTTCTCTCTCCTTTATTTCTATATAAATATAAATATTTCTTTATAAAGATTGAACCTTTATATATAAAAATGAGCTAATATTATTGTTTTTCTCTTCTCTTCTTCTTCTTCTTCTTCTCTTAGAAACAAGGTGATCTCTCTTTTTATGAGTCAGAACTCAAATGTAACCAAAAATGTGAAAAACAAGAGAAAGTTGGATACTTTGAAGAAACCCTAGAGAGAGAAAGGAGTTTGTGTAATTGGGTTCTCCTTAATCTATCAATTTTTTAACCTCAGGTTTCAATCTAACACTAGGAGTGAATTGCAGCTTAGCTAGGGTTGGTTTCTTTCTAGTTACAGGTTTGTGTTATTATTTTTCATTTCTAACAATGAATATACACTTGTTCTACAAGCGCGTGCTTCACACGTTCTCTATTGCACACGTGTCTTTGTTTTGATTGGATGGAATGGAATGTGTTTTCACGCGCTAGAAACTGAGAGTGGGATTGAATTGTGTTTTTTCTTTTTTCTTTTTTTTTTTAAATGTGAAATTTTGAGCTCTCATTTCTAGTTGTCGTTAGAAGCAGCAGAACGTCGTCAACAACCTTAAAATGGATTAACACGTTTCGGTATTACAGTGGCTTCAAGTCACCACCGAGATATTTTTTTCCTTTTTTTAACGATTTTTATTTGTAGCAAAATTAAAAAAAAAAATGTTAATTTCATTAAATCGGCCCCAACAAAATTGCTTATTCACAATAACTTGTTTATATATATATATATATATGTATATGTATATAAATAACAAATGTGTCGGTAATCAAACCTATGACAATTATATTAAATAATATAATTTCAACATACATTAAAAATAAATTTGAGAGTTAAACTTGCTCTTTTATCTTACCGCTAAATTAAAATTTTATCGACAAACAATTTGTTGGATTTTGGTTCAAAAATGTGAATAATGATGTCAATTTAAACTTCAGATAATTTTTATAGTATTTATTTAAAAGGTTAAAATGAAATTATTAAGCAACAATTAATTAGATTGGTTTCAACACTTAATTAATGTTAATTAAGTTGAGAATTACTTATATTTATCATATTTCAATGTTGATTATACATATGAAAGTACATATCTTAAATTTTGATTTTGGCATTATAAATATAATGAATTATCTTTTAAATGTGTATAAATGTGATGGACAATTGGACATGTTACTAGAGAATGAATTTCACAAAGAAAGAAATATAGTTGTTATATTTATCTTGATTTGTTGCTTGATTACAAATTATATACAACATATTTATAGACATATAGTGCAATTTGTTGTACATATTTGCATGCTTGATTATTGACTTAATATAAGGGAGTGAGCTGATTTGTATGTGGAAATAAGTTGCAGTGCATGTGGGTGTGGAGGTACCATGAATTAAGGAATTCAAATATTGACTATTTACACTGACAACAGCTAACAAATATTGACTATTTACACTAACAGCAGTTAACTCCCCTCTCAAACTCAAAGTGGTAAAGGAGATATTTTGAGTTTGCGTCGCAGACCTTGAAATCTTACTGGAAGATGTGATTTTGTAAAGATATCAACAACTTGATTGGCAGAGGTGACAAAGGTTAAGTGAAGAGTTTTGCAAAGAAGATGGTGTCAAACAAAGTGACAATCAATTTCGATATGCTTCGTGCATTTATGAAATATATCATTGCGAGCAATTTGAATGCTACTGCAATTGTCACAATGAAGGATAGTAGTTGCTGATTGTTTAACCCCCATGTCATTAAGAAGCCAGCAGAGCCATAGAAGTTCGGAACTTGCATTGGCTAAGGCACGATATTCTGCTTCTATGCTGGAATGAGCCATTACTGACTGTTTCTTGCTGCGTCAAGAAATAAGTGATGTTTTAAGATAAAAACAATAACTTGTTACTGATCGTCTATCTATCGGATCTCATGCCCAATCAACATCAGAATAACCTAATAAAACTAAAGAAGATATAGAAGAGAAAAACAACCCTTGAGATAATGTTCCTTTAATATAGTGAAGTATGCCAAGAACTGTAGCAAAATGAGTGAATCTTGGTACAGTCATGAATTGACTGACGACATGAACAACATAAGCAATGTCCGGTCTAGTGACTGTGAGATAGATTAAACTTCCAACCAATTGCCTATATAAGGTAGGATCTTCTAGAAGAGAGCCATCAGTTCCAGTAAGACGAACATTATATTTAATGGGTGTGGAAGTAGTTTTATTGTCAGTAATTCATGTGCGAGAAAGTAAATCAGAAGCATATTTTGTTTGAGTGAAAGTGGAGCCAGATGAATCACAAGAGATTTCAAGTCTTAGAAAATAACTGAGAGAGTCCAAAACTTTCATCTCAAATTGACGATGAAAAAGTAATTTGAGATCAGAAATGCTAGTAACATCATTCCCTGTAATAATCATGTCATCAACATAGAGCAGTAAGAGAGTTATGCCAGTAGTTTTTTGTATGATGAATAAGGTAGAGTCATGAAGACTAGAGTAAAAATCAAATTTCTCCAGTGTTGAACTGAATTTGGCGAACCAAAATCGTAGAGCTTGTTTGAGACCATATAGTGCACGGTTGAGACGACAAACTTTTTGTGAAGATGAATAGCTAGGGGGAGGATGCATATAGACTTCTTCCAGCAAATTTCCATTAAGAAAAGTATTTTTGACATCCATCTGACTAAGTGGCTATTGTTTAACAGCAGCAACAGTTAATAGACACTGGACTGAAGTTAATCGTGTAATAGGAGCAAATGTTTCTTCATAGTCAATGCTATATTCTTGTGTGTATCTTTTGGCAACCAAACGGGCTTTATATCGTTCAACTGATCTATCAGAATGAGTTTTAGTCCCAATTAGAGTTTTTCCTGCAGGAAGATCAATTAAGTCCCAAGTATTAGTTTTCTCAAGAGCTTGGATTTCTTTTGCTATTGCTTGCTGCTAGAGAGAGTCATAACTAGTCTCATGGTAATTACGAGGCTCATGCAAATAAAGAAAACTATAATAACAATGATAATCATTAAAATGAACTAGTATTTGAATTACCCGAATAGAATGATGACGTTCCTCAATTTGTGGAGGAAGAGTAGAGACAGACGCAAGTTCAGTTGTAGTAGACACATTCTCCGCAGATGAGATCATTTTTTGGGTAGGAGAATCAATTATTGCTGTTGAATCTGTAGACACTTCTATATCACCAGACGAAAAAAAACTCCACAGATGGATTAGTAAATATACGATTAGTACTAGAGTCATGAAATTTAAAAATACTAGAAAGCATAGTATTTTTTCAGAAGACAACATAACGAGAGATACGCAATCTATATGCAAAACAATTTGCGAAAACATGTATACTATAAAATAATTTATGTGCAAACTTTCTCTTTATTAATTTTATGGTGTAGTTAATTAACTTAATTGAGTTTTCTAAGTTAATTAAAAAAAATAGATTCCTTTTCAAAATTGCAATCAAGTATAGACTAAAATGTTGGTATAAATTCATTATTTTCAGGGAAATTCTTAATTATTATTGGAGTAACAATCATTTTTATACCAAACCAATCACATATTGATATTTTAAAATTTTATTATGAATATGCTCATTATTTTATTTAAAATAAAGATATACCGATATTAAAAATGATATATACACCTGATGTAAGCAAGTCTAATTTATATATTAAACCAAATATTACAATTCATAAAGTTGAAATTGAATTAGACAAAAGCATCAAGCCAAAAATTAAAGATATGAAAAAAAAAGTCTAATGTTGGTTATATTCCTAGATGATAATAACTAATGACATGAAAAGCTCTTCCTTTCTCTTATCACAAAAAGATTAATAAAGAAAATAAAAAAAAATCCAAAGAGTACACTTAAAAGATGACTAATATTCTATGTGTGTGGTTGTCTTGAGTCTCTCCTTGACCTTTTATTTGTCTAAGTACATATGCCTATGTGCATGCCTTTCATTCACTTGCTTAGAATATATATATATATATATATATATATAT
>CATKHJ011227338.1:0-27688 GCA_949750685.1 Vernicia montana | reverse complement strand
TTTTTTAGCCTACAGGCTAATAATAGTAATCAATTGAATTTAAGTTTTAGGGGTATGAGTGAGTGAAAATTATTTTTTGATTTTGTGTAATGATTGAATGTTTTAATGAAATGATGATATTTTGTTGATCATTATACACATTTTTTTTTAATATTAAAAATTAAATTTCAGGAATAAAGCAAAAATTAAACAATCAAATGAATATAAGAATTGTAAAATCCAAAATATCTATCATTAATATTTATAAATAACATTTAAATATGAGTGAATTAGAAAATCTAACAAGGGGCGATAAAAAATTAAAACCTAACTTATAATCACATAAATTGGTACAGTGCTATATTTAATTTTCATCAATCATTAATATATTAATTAATCACATAATAGTTTTTAGAGACTAAATAGCACTTTTTGAATTTTTTTATTTAATTGATTATTTTTGAATTTTTTTGAAATTATTTTTTTCAATCATATTTTTTGGAAAAACATCTATTTACCTATTTTTTCAAAACTGAATTTTTTATTTTAGAAAAACACTTTTTCGAAAAGTTATGTCAAATGGGACTTATGAAATTAACATTATTTCGTCTGATTTTATAGTGCATGCATTGTCTAAAGTTTGACTAAGAACTAATTTGACAAAAATTGTCAAGTATGAGGGCTTTGATGACAAAAAAGGTGATTTTGTCATGATTTGTCCCTAGGTGTCAAGTTCGAGAACTAATTTGGCCATTTTGCCTGTTTGGAGATAAATTTACTATAATTACACTATTTTAGTGTAAAAATTATTGCATTTTAAATTTTTTGATTGGAGATGGCCTAAGCTCTCTAGTAAGTTTGAATTAATCTGTGGATTTTCCATTGATCATCACAGCATATGATACAGTGGTAATGCACTAATTTATAAGATTAATAAAATAATCACAGAAACCCATTTTCTTCAAAACGTCTAACAAAAAATCTCACTCTATCCTATTATATGCCTTCAACATGTCTAATTTAATTGCACAACTGAATTGCTTTTTAAAATTCATCTTCTTAAAAGCATGCAATATTTCATGAACGATCAAAATGTTATCTTGAATGCTTCTATTTGGTATGAAAGCAGCTTGACACTCATGAATAAGTCCATTCATCCATGGCTTTAGTTTGGAGACAATGATTTTTGAAATAATTTTGTATATAAAATTGCACAAACTAATTGGACGATATTGGGATACCTGTGAGGTAGAGTTCGCCTTTGGAATCAAAATAATAAAAATCTTGTTCACCTCTTCTGACATTATCCCCAACTGAAAAAAATTCTTCACAGCTAAGGTCACTTCACGGCCTATTTGATTCCATCTCTTGCAGTATTTTATTTATTTTATTTATTTTTTTCTTAATAATTATATAACCATTGATAAGACTTTTTTTGGGTATTACGCCATCCTTTTAGGGCCTTAGGATATTTAAAAAAAAAAAAAATAACGTTCTTTGTAATTAGTTCTATAAATTGATTTTTTTTTAAATTGAAAAATAAACTTATTTACCAATTGAGTCAATTTTTATATAAGAAAAAATAAATTTTAAAGTATAAGAAGGTAAAGAAAAATTAATAATTATTTTACGATGAGATATTTAAGAAAAATAAAATAGGATATAAAGTATAAGGTAAACTAATCTTATTAATAAATTGTCTTTAATTATAAGAAATGAATATAGAGAATAAATGTAGTGAACTTCCAAATGAGAGATACTTATGTCAATAACGTGCATTTTAATTAATTTTCTCATTTATTTTAAAGATATAAAAAATAAAAGATCTCGAATTAGAATATTTCAAATTACAAAAGTTATTACCTCTTCTTATTGTGTAACCTGCAATTAATATTTTCAAATCCGGCCCGGTCTTAGAATAGGTGAAGATAGAGAATCACGAGTCAGAGGTTCAACCGGGATCGAACCGAAATTTTAAATAAATTAACATATTTATTATTTATATGTTAAAAAAAATATAATATACATATAATTAAAATTAATAAAAGTTATTAGAGCAAGTAATGAACATTACTTAAAAGAAATATGAATTTGAAACAATTATTTAGAAGAAATTTTGATAAATTAACTCATTAAGTGGTCATTTTTGAGATTCAAATTCGGATGAGTTTCACTACTCGGTAGTGAAAAATCTACTCGGATTTGTGTTTTCCTACATAAGAAATATGAATTTGAATATTCATATACTCAAAATGATGAATGAGTGAATGATAATTTGAAACTCAAAGTAAACTCTGTACTAAGAAAAGTAAGGGAGAAAAGTAAGTTATCTCACATTGGAAAAATGCAAAGTTGGAATGATGTGTATATTCAAAAACTCATCCTTTTAAAGTTAAGAAAGTAGCCAAGAAAACTCTCTCTCGCGCGCGCGAGTGCGCGGGCATAGGGGGTGCAAATCCACTGTATTAGGTTTAGGTTCAACGTGTGAGCGTGCGACCTGCGTACACGAATGTCGGACTGACATAGGCTGGCATGTACCAACTTGGGTTTTGCAATTTTTTTATTTAGTCAAATCATAAATTTTTATTTTTATTTAGTCCAAATTTTTTTTTTAATATCCAAACACAAAAAAAAATTAAAAGAAAAATAAAAAACCCGGGAAAAAACCAGCCGGTCCAGCTGGGTCTCCGGGTTTTTCTCGATTTTGACCTTGGGGGTGCAAATCCACTGTATTAGGTTTAGGTTCAACGTGTGAGCGCGCGACCTGCGTACACGAATGTTGGACAGACATAGGCTGGCCTGTACCAACTTGGGTTTTGCAATTTTTTTATTTAGTCCAATCATAAATTTTAATTTTTATTTAGTCCATTTTTTTTTTTAATATCCAAACACAAAAAAAAAATTAAAAGAAAAATAAAAAACCCGGGAAAAAACCGGCCGGGCCTCCGAGTTTTTCCCGGTTTTGACCTTGGGGGTGCAAATCCACGGTATTAGGCTTAGGTTCAACATGTGAGCGCGCGACCTGTGTACACGAATATCGGACCGACATAGGCTGGCATGTACTAATTTGGGTTTTACAATTTTTTTATTTAGTCCAATTAAGGATGGCAATTTAGCCCGCCCCGCCCCATTTATTAAATGGGGCGGGGCGAATTTTAAATTTAAAACCCGAATCGGGTTCGGGGCGGGACGGGTAATGCTAAAACCCGCCCCGATTATATATAATATATATTTTTAATTTTTCAAATATTATATATATATATATATACATATATATATATATATATATATATATCATTTTTAATTTTTAATTTATTTTTTTTATGTAAAAGATAAATTATATTATATAAATATGTAAAAAAGAGATATAAATGAATATATATATATACATAAAAAAAATTAATATTAAATAATTTTTTTTAAAGAAAAAAGAAAAAAAAAATTAAAACGGGTAAATCCGCAGATACCCGCCCCATTTTATTACCCGTCCCGCCCCTCCCCGTAGCGGGGCGGGTATAAATAAATGTTCGCGGGGCGGGTACGGGTAATGAGAAACCCGCCCCGCTGCCATCCCTAAGTCCAATCATAAATTTTAATTTTTATTTAGTCCAATTTTTTTTTTTAATATCCAAACACAAAAAATAAATTAAAAGAAAAATTTTAAAAAAAAACTGAGAAAAAACCGGCCGGTCCGATCAGATCACCGGTTACCCGGTCGGACCTCCAAGTTTTTTTTCGATTTTGACCTTGGCTGGATCTGAGGCCAGAACTGAACCGGCCTGGCCTCCAGTTCCCAATTTTTTCGATCAGACCGGCCGGTCCAGTTCTCACAATTATGCCTGCAATTAACCTCCAATAAAAAAATAAAATAAAATGAGAGAGTTCGTGTTGCTCTCATTTCCTTTCCTTACATTTAATTTTTTATACTCACTCGTCTTTTCAAATGAAGTATTTAATTCTAATAAACATATATAAATTAGTATTAAATAAACATGTATAAATTAGTTTGAAAATATTTCTAATACTTCTATTTAGAAGAGCATATTTTTATTTTTTTTATAAATAATTTTTATCACACTAACTTAATATTGCTATTTAAATCAAGTTTATTAAATGCAAATCAATAAATAAACATATATATATATATATTTCCAGCTCAATCATAAAACTTCATTGATACAAAATCAAAGGCAAAATCCAAATCAAATAAATTTACTGACACAAAAATACAGGGAAAAAAGAGTTGGGAATCATTGAATCAAGATTTCAAGTGGGGAAAGACCCAACAAAGCTGCAATGCAATAGAATGGCACAAAAACTACTCGTGGAAGGAGTTGTTTAGGATATCGCATTTAAATGCCAATTGCTCAAAAAAACAAAAATAAATAAACAATTAATCCTCAAAAGACAAAGGGAAAAGAAGAAGAAGAAAGTTAATAAACCATTAACATGTGTTAAGAATATATAATATGAAAAAAAGTCTTAATAAAAAAGTTAATATGATTATTATAAAAATGAATTCTCCAACCTTAATAAGCTAGTTTTTAAAATTGATTCTTTTAAATTTATATTAAAAATTTAACATGTATAATCGATCCTTGCAACTCCTGTTATATCATAATTTGGATTGAAATTTCAATTTTCAATATATTCCGAGTTTAATTTTATTTCAATTCTTACCCCATGGTGAATTTTTTTTAATTATCTTTCGCCCGATAATGGACTTTTAAATTTGTTTCATCACTCCGTGGTGAGTTTAATAAAAAATTGTCTTTGCCCAGTTGCCACTTGAGGGGACTGTTAAGAATATATAATATAGGAAAAAGTCTAACATTGATTAAATACAAACATATTAAGTGATTAATATAGAAATGAACTCAACATGAACCCATCCATCAAACAGGTCTCCGGTTTCTACAACTGAACAATGACATGGCCATGAAAATCTAAAAAATTTATTTGAAAAAACAAAAAATAAATAAAGGAAAATATACCCAAGTGTTAAAACTATAAAATCTGATATGGGCAGTTCATATATGGCAATGAAGGTAAAGAGTCCCAACACAAGCATCCAGAAAGAGGCAGCAAAAAGAATTCCATTTTCTTCTTTTCCTGGTCTACATTTTCAGATTACAATCGCATTCCAACGCAATGTTAAATAAAGTTGAAACTCAGAATTGAACTACGCCGCCTTCAGTGCTTTTCAGCTGATTACACAGTTGCTGCACCTAGCCAAAAATAATTGTAATCATGCAGCCCTCCCATAACGGATAAACCTAATTACTTAAAACTTAGTATTATTTTGCATTAATGACCAAAAAAGCATTATTGGTGAAAAATGGACAAGATAATGTGTACGAACCAATTAGTTTGAGCTTTTGATGTGCATAGTCTACGCTTTGTGATTTTTCGCCATCTCATCCACATCCAGTTCTACTTCCAACACTGGAGAATCCTTGCGCATGCTGAAATGACTGGTTCAAGGAACATAAAAATTCAGATGCAGTTCAAATATCACCTACTAAGGCTATCTTACAGCAAAAGAGGTTTCAGACAACTGTGGTCAAGCAGCTTACCTGTTCTGAACAGGACCGTGATCCACAGCTGTTCGAAGACAATATATAACTCGGCCAACTATGTCTGACATGGGAACTGGACCAAATACTCGACTGTCATTGGCTTCCTGTGACACACCAATACCCCCAATCCCCACCCATATCCAAAAAATAGGAGATGAATAATTTTTGCAAGCCTTTGAATAGTTTAAGTGCACCTATGTCCTATGCCAAAATTTACTAGTGATCTTAATTACTCTAGAAAAAACAACACAGAGAGAGAAGAAAGAGGATGACAATGTTGATAGAAGAGCATATATTAATCCTTAAATCTGGCTTAATAATGCAAGAAAAGAACATGATATATGATTTGCGATATGCTGCTGTTCATGATAAATAATACTAAAAGAAGGTAATCAAAACTGCCCACATTCTAAACCAGCACAATCAATATCATTTGATGTTATCATGCCTACCATCCTACATTGGCACTTTGAGAATAGGTAGTCAGAAATCAGAAGTAGATTTGTACATCTAGAATCTAGATACATACATGGAGCCACACACCTTGGATTCTTAGAAAGGAGAAAAGTAAGACCTGTGCATCAACCTTGTACATGCAAAAAAGACATCTGCTACAATTGATGGAACTTCATTTATAAATCCTAATTTTGTCTAGAGAAAGGAAAGTGAGAAGGGAGGTTCTCCTAAAAAAACAGTGTCTACTTTTTTTCACCTGGAAAACTTACCCACAAGGGGAAATAAAAGGCTTTCAATAGAATGGCATGATGTACAAACCAGGAGTGAGAAGCATGGAAGGCATATACCAAGACACTAAGGCTCCGTTTGTTTCGCGGAAAATAACTTATTTTTGAAAAATATTTTCCAAGAAAAACATTTTCTGAAAAAATATTTTCTCAAGAACTAATTTTCTGTTGTTTGGTTACAATATTAAAAATTATTTAAAAAATATTAAAAATTTCAATTTATAAGATTATAAATATATTTAAACTTATAATAATTTCGTAATTTTAAAATTTTATTGTTAAATATAAGAAAAAATACATAAAAATGATAAATTTGGTGGTTGCCGATGGCTGGCGTTGGTTATCAATAGTCGCCGGTAGTGAATATCGGTGATCGGCGGATTAATAAATTTATATTTACATATTTTTCTTTCACTATAATGAGTTTGTCAAAATTCGGAAAATGACTTCCCATTTTAAAAAGAGAAAATCATTTTCCTTAAAAAATTGCTTAGTTTTCCATTAACCAGGAAAATATTTTCCATTGACTAATTTTCCAAAACGTTTCAAACGTTAGAAAATTAAAAAATATTTTTCAGGAAAATATTTTCTGCGAAACAAACAGAACCTAAGTTATGCCAAAAATTACTACAACTTTGCAGCACAACAAGAATAGAAAATTAAAGCCTCAAGCCAGGTGTATAAATGAGAAGAAATCATCCATATAATGTTTGTTTGATCTTTTCAATTTAGAAAATAGCTAACAGTTCTTCTCATATGTGTCTTCTATTTTACAACTGTTAGCTATTTTCTTTAGCTAGTGAGAATAATAGAACCTGAACAGCACAATTGCATCCTTTAAGAAAATAAAATATATACCATGAAAGCTCAAATGCATTATCCTTCATGAAAATAATGTGCATTTTCTTGAATGCTCAATTTTTTTCTTACAGATTTCAAGTTATGTCACCAAGCAAAACCATAGGTCTGGTTCTGGTATACATGCTCATTCCACAGTGAGATCAACACCAAGTTAAAAAAGGTTGGGAGAGTAATATGGTGAGCATAATAAAATTTTATTAAAAAAAAGGTGACTTTAAAAAATAATCTCCATAAATAATTCACATGTGGTGGAAAAAAAGAGTCAAATTTTGCTACTATGATATTAGTGACCTTTCGTTTAAAATAATGCAAGGAAATGAAACAGATTTAAGACAAATGTCCCTGCATGTATTGATTGAATGATATCATATTTGCAAAATGGTACATACCTTGGGCTTCAACTTTTCATTATCAGCCAAAATCCAACACTGATCCTTATCAAGAACAAAAGGTTCATCCTTTTCATCAGTAGACACCATTTCATACCCTTCAATTGCAGCCAATCTCCTGACTAGATAGTTATCCGAATTTTCAGGGTCCTTCACAACCACTACATCTCCAACAAAAACACGCCTGTCAAGGAATAATGAATTATTAGGTATCATGAAAATTTACATAAAAGGAAATAGAAATATAAAGGGATCCTGGTTTGCAGTAAATGAGAACACCACAGCAGTGGACCTGAATGAGGTAAAACTCGTTTTTATTTAATGAGAAAAATGTAGCTTCATCCTGATTTGAGATAGATAAAAACACTGCAGCAGTAGATCTGAGTGAGACGGAATAATTACCTGTTGTTTGACTGTCCCAAAGTATACAATTTTTTTAATATTATATTGATAAGACTGTAACATTTTTCTAGAGATGAACTTAAGGACAACAAAAAATTACCCCGAGCAATTAGGATATAACAACGAATGCCCATTGGCACATCAATCACCAAGTGCTAATAAAAACCTACATTGGTTACATATGTTTGGTATGGCCTCTAACCCAAATAACTTAAATTTTGGATTGGATGCTACAACATGGTGCAATGACAAGTTTGCACCATCATAACGTGGAGATCACACAAGAGCCCACAATGCAAGAACTCTTGAGCACTAGGACACCCTTTCTATTTGTAAACATGTATTAAGCCTGCCACTAGATTTGTTTCCTTGTTATGTTGTTGTTCCATATGCTAGGCCGATTTATTATCATTGTAACTGTGTTCTGTTTTTGTGGTTGGTTGAATATAAAATGGTTCTGCATGGTGTTGGACCTTCCTTTAGCCAAGATGCTCAAACGCCAGTGAAGTTAAAGAGGGAATCATCAGAAATCCACATGATATTGAAAAATTGCATTTTAATAGACATCCTAAATTTGACACTTCACATATTAAATTTTGTGAGACTAGCAGTGCAAAGGGACTTGAACTTTATGTCATATCGTATGAGAAGTATGTCTCTCTCCTAGGTGGTAGGCAGGGAAACAGGTCACTCCATTTCCTAAATATGTAAAACCCAGAGTAGACTTCCCTCAAAAAGCAATTATCCTCTGGTCAGTCAAGAAACCCTTCATCGTATGCTAGAGATTGTCTTGCAGAACAAAATAGTGTAGAGAAATATGACAGCAAAGCCTTTCAATCCTCAATGCTAAAGACTGTCTTGCTAAATAATGTGGTAGAAGATTATGTCTATGAAAACTGTCAACCTCAGGTTTTAACCTTTTTCATGCACAAAGAAACAAAGGCTATATAATCTTCTTTTAAAAAATTGAACACAACATGGCATTGAAAAGAATAAAAAAAAAAACAGGAAGATAGTTGACATTGCTTTCAATCCTCCAAAAAACTCAAAATCTTTAATTCTCATTATCAACTCAAGCCTCATTTGATTAGGACATTAATGATTAGAGACTCCAGAAAACATTGTTGGCATACATTTTCCCTTCCATCAAAACGAGCACTTTCCAATAAGACACAAATAGTTTAGCCTAGTTCTCAAGAAAACAAGCTTATGGCTCTCCAATTCCAGGTTTTTTATGGAAATAATCCTTTGCAACTTTTTTTAGGGAGGAGGATCTAAGCATGCATTTGGAAATTATGAAAAATGAAAAATGTCAACATTGTCAAAACCGGGCAATCCCCATCCCAGTTGGGCACACAATGCAAGTGTGCTCCACGAGCAAAAATTCAAAGGCTGCTATAATTACAATCTTATAGAATAAAAGTCTCTTTCATCCCATGAAACTATAGCTCATATCTCTAAGGAACAAGTTTTGATCGGGCTTTGATGAACCCAACAGGATGCATGAATCCCCCAGAACAGCCAGAGTTTCCAGATAACCATAATTCCTTGCCCATCTATTTCCAATTACATTATCCATAAACTGAAAGTAGTTCCAACATTTCTTACTTGTGCATTTTCCCATTCATTAAAGAAACGGAACTTTTTTTTTCAGATGATGAACCAAAGCAATTACCCACTGAGGTCAACATTTAGAGAGGGTTAGCTGAGATTGTTTGCCATACAACAGATCCATAAATACACAATGAGGAAAAGTTGCGGATTCTAGTAGTATGAAAGTAGAAGCAGAAAGACAAGAAATGGTGGAATTCAGAGGTAAAAGTTATTTAATATCAAAATAATAGAAAGTTAAGCCCAAATAAAGCTAAATAGATAATATTCCGAGAAGGATGCATGTAACCAACCCAACTAATTTGATATTAAAGTTTAGTTTAGTTGAATTGTGTTTGAGTAAGACTAACTATTGTTGTCCAAACAATTTTATGTAATAAACACAATTGACTGGACAATAAAAACCAAATGAGATCTCAGTTGAGAATTCAATCATCAAATGTAGGTTGATTAGAATTTAAGAGGATCTAAAATTTAACCATTTAGAGTGAGAAGGTTTAAGTTTGTCAATTGACAAACATAAAGCCGAATATGCTGAAAGAACCAACAAAGTCATAATTGTCACAACAACAACTGAAAATGCTAATACTTCTAAGCTTGACTGTAACTCTTTTTTTTCTTGTGCATTAGTGATCATATTGCATTGAATAACAACTGGATTTTGATACGAAAGAGAACAAGGTGTTTAGAATTTTTATTCAAAGCTCTTAATCTAGGTTAATGCCAAAGAGATTTATAAGCTACTCCAATTCATCAATAATTTCCAAGTCATTAGTTAATATTACTCGCTTAAGCAGAAGATTACCTTTCCGTGTACATATCTACCTCCCCTGATCACTATCTTATTGATGTGGAACCAATACTCACACATGTGCCACTGCAATAAATTTCCCTCTGCACCTCCTTACTTCCGCATTGTTCCTAATCTGTTACTGGAACAAGCAGTGGCGAAGCCACATTGCTGAAATGGTGGGCAATTGCCTTTCATTTTTTTTTTTTAATATTAAATATATTCTTTTAACTAGAAAAATTATATATTAACTCTCTTATTAACTATAGATTGACCACCTTGTAATACATTTTTACTTTGAAATAATTATAAATTTATAATATGTGAAATTTTGCCCCCGTTGATAAAAAATCCTGACTTCATCCCTGGGAACAAGTGCATCCAAACTTGTCTCACCCAAATCATACTACTTGTTATGTTAACATTCATGCTTAGATGGTAAGAAAAGCACCAAGGAGTGGATTGATTTTATACTGGGCACTACCTTGAATCCTTGACCTAAAAGCTTAAACTAATAGACCATGGGTCTTTCCATAATTATATTGGGTCTGTCAACTCCCATCTATCAAACACACCAAACAGATGTCTATTGACCTAATTACTACCTTCAGAATTTTGCAAAAAGTTACTCTCAAGACCTGAACCACAGATACAAAACTAAAAATCTCCAAAAAATTAAAAACCAAAGTGGCCCTAACAAAATTCTCCATTAGTCCAAAAATCTAAAGTATGGAATCCCACTCTTTAAATTTAACCAAAGAGATTTCTATGATCAAAAGCCGTCATGTACAGCACATGGCCAAAAAATTGATAATCCAAATACCTCCTTATGCATTGCATGCTACAGCCAAGCACTAGACTTCATCTCCATTCCACCTATACACAATTTAAAAAAAAAAAAAAGAGCTATATACACCAAATGCCACAACAATCTCAACCATTCACAATAATCGGAGCAAGAGATATATCAATCCACAGAAACTCTTACAGAGAATGAATACAGTCATAAAGGTTTGACAGCCAAAAACTTCACTATTCAACCAAACAATTCATGATTCCACGAAAATTGAGTGTGCTAGGATAAATCAAAGATTTCTTAGATAAGATTCATTTAAACAAAATGTCTAGCACCAAAAGGCACCATCCTTTTTAGATGATGCCTCGCAGTGTGAACTCCTACCAACCACTGACGGCATTCCAATGCAAAACCTTACTTTAATAATATCCAAGGACTTAGCAACCCAAGGTAAGGTATCATGCAACTCAAAGCCATAATCCTAATAAGGCATCATAAATTTCCATTGGGAGAGGAGGTAGTCTAATATTCCGTCTAAACTTCGGGTGTCTAGCACCCTGCCAATCCTGCATAATATAAGGTGCAGTGCAATTGAATCTCAAATTTTAAGATAAGCAGTCAACAAAAGCATCAAAATCTTTCCTAACCCAGCAAGACACCTATGGAAGCTCAATCCTTGAAGGCTTCATGAGCAAAAATTGGACTACACAAACCAACCAACAAGCAAGACATCTCATTCCTACTATCATCTACAAAATTAAATAAATAATATACTTCACTGCAATAATTGAGAAACCTGAGTATGCCTTATCAACTCAAAACAATAGAGAAGGATTTCTTTCAAAACGGGAGCAATGGTGTCTCATAACTTACGTTGGATCTGCGGCTGGTAATTTCCGAACAAGAAGAGTTCCCCCTTGCTCTCCAATTGTTGGGCCCATTTCTTGTCCTTTATTCCAGTGTAAATATGTCAACCTCCCCTGAAATAGATTTTTCCAAATTGCATCGCCAACTTCACTGTCACTGATTTGACCTCTCTTATAGTTCTGCATCACGTTCAAGGTCATGCCAATCAATTTAAAAATAACTCTGGTATTGAATTTAGCCACAATTTTAGGCATGGAAAAAAGAAGCATATTAAAGCCAAAAAAAAAATCATCTCATTTAATTTGAAGATTGAACAATAAAATACACTTATAAAGCCAGTGAACATCAGGCACTGGGTATATGCCGACAACTCAGAGGAACCTCATTAAGAATCAATTGCCATTCTAAACTGAATTTGAAAACTTAAAAATTCATTTGATAACAACAGCCTAATTAGAATTTTAAATACCGGTAACAACTTTCTTTTTGTAAATTACACCAAACAGCCTCTACAGCATCCTTAAAGTAGTTTGAAAAATTACATTAAAAAATCCCTAAAATGAGATCTATGGTACACAAATCTATCTACATGATATTGTGGCAAGCTGCTACAGCTAAAACAACACAGCATGCAGTAACAACTAGGTTTTGTTGGGCTAAACAATGAATGGTTTGATTATGCAATGCATATCAACAATGATTTGAATTAATTACTCACACTAAAGAGTTGCAATCTGTGATTTAAGGAAACCACAAATTGTGCAAACTGTATCATACCCTAAAATTGTATGAGCTCTAAAGCTGCTTGTTTATTGCTGTGTTTCCTAAACTATTTCTAATCATTAGGTAAGGAATAAAACTCCAACCTCTCTCAAGGACGAGATATAATCCATAGTATTGAACTTTAAAGTTTCCAACAACTAAAACATCACATTTTCTATAGCATATTTTCCTACTACAACCTAACAAGCAAAACACTCAGTGCTGCAACCAACTGTGTGCAATTAAGTTGAGTTGTTCTACCCAAAACAAAATGAATCAAAGCATTCTTCCCTAGATTAGTGAGAGTTGCAAGCTCGCAATAATTTAATACAATGAGAAACACCAAATACATCCACTGTTCCCCATTATCACACCCAGTAACAAACCATTGTTCCCAAAAATACCCATTTATTTTTTTTTTAAATAGAGCATAAATGGTATTGAAAGATCCAACTAAAAGTAGCTAAATACAATCAGAGAAAACTGATCTTATCATCAAAATCAACAGAACCAAATAACACCCAATAATTCATTTACACTAACATAAACCCAAACCTATATATAATCAGCACCCTAAAACGAAAAACAACCCAAAATGCAAAACTCTAGACACAAAATCATCGAAACAGCAATATAAAACAAACCCACATCATGAATCCTATGTAGAAACAAAAAAAAATACTTAATTATAACGTAAATGAAAAGATTTGTATTGATAATTTTGAAAATGAATAGAAGAAAGGGAAATAGAAATAGAGAGCAAAAGAAAAGGAGATAAAGACCTTCCAACTGAGAGAGACGGAGTACTCGAATTTGTGGGCTACGTATCGGAACCAAGTCGATAGAGAAACCATTTGCACTGCACTTACTGTGTTAATGCCTGTAGTTTGTAGTTTGCCACGCACACCACCACCAGCATCCCCTGTTTTTTTTTTTTTGTTAAACCCCCCTATAGAAAGAGAGTACGAGATTTAACCCTCCCGTTCCGTGGAATTTCAAACTCCGTTAATAAAACTTATCGTTGATGATGGACCCCGATCGGGTCAGGGTTAAGGAAATTTTTGGATAGGGTGAATAATTCGGAGTTGAGTTGAAATAATATTGGGTTTGGGTTACAGCTTTATCATTTAGTTACAACGGACATTAAAATCCAACTCGATTAATCTTAATTGTGATTTAAAAAATATATTAAATCATTTATTAATATAAAAATAAAATTTACAAAAATGGAATAAACTCAAGATTGAATCAATAAATTATTATATATAATATAAAATATATTTAAAATTATATAAAATTTTAATATTTGATTAGATTCATGATCACTCGAGTCATTCGAGTAATTCAAGTAACGAATCAAGTTCAAATATTATAATATTTGAATTTGATTCGTTACTCGAACTCGATCTATTGAATTCGAGTGTCTTACAAATAGAATTTGAGTGACTCATGAGTGGTTTGACTCATTTACATTTTTAAGTTAATTAAAAATGATTGATTGACTTATATGTGAATTTTTTTTCTTCAATTAATTACTATTTAATTTCTAATATTTAACCTAATTTACAAAGTCAGTATCTCTGTTTTAAAAAAATTAGATCATGTTAATAAATTTTTAATATTTTATCATGTCAATACATAGCATTTTCGCTAAATTTTTAGTCCTTTCGCTAACAGCCCGTTTAATTCAATGATTCATAATTCTTATGATTAGTTTTAATCATATGTTTAGTTAATCCTGAATTTAGTTAGAGAATTATTTATAGTAAATCTTATTTTGTACAAACATTTTAATCTATAGTATAAGCTAGAAAATTGAGAAATAAATTAAAAAATCAAGACTATTTTAAAAATTAAAATTTCATGCATCATGGAATTAGTAATCCTACTGGAGATTGATTGCTAAAGACATAGGGGCTTGGTTTTAGATAAAACTGATTTCATGAATTAACTAAGTTTTTGAAATTATTAAGCATAACTTGTAACATATATACCAAACATATTGTTATTTACTAATATTATGACTTAGTTAAATAGTCATATGAACCAAACATGCTATAAATGATTTAATATTATTTAAGGGATAAAATATAAAAATGTCCTAATGTTTGGTCCGTTGAGCAAATATGCCCTTCAACTTTTTTTTTTTTGGATAATTAACTTGCAAAATGTCTTATTTGAGTCATTTAAACACCTCTATTAAACAGGAATTTAACATTATTTATGTCACGACCCAAACTTGAAGGCACATAATCGGCACTAAGAAACAGAAAAACATAAAACTTGGAACCCGTAATAAGCCTGATTAACCATTTAAATAATAAAAATGCAATATGACAGCTGTAACTATCACAAAATAAGGGTTATGAGCTCAATTGTCAAGCAGATTTGTGCATAATATTATATTTCTGCCACTCAGGCCTACAAACAATCATATCAACATCATCATCATTAGATTCCTACTTAACAGAGTATCACATAAACCATAATGAGTGTAGAGAATGCAGGAAAAGTGTGTTATGTATTTCATGTATTCAACAATTACACATGACATATTTATAATTACAATGTATATAGAGAGCTATAGCTAACAACTGGATAGAGATAAGGGATAACAAGATAACTAAGTACAACAACTAATAACAAAACATAATTATCTCATCACCCCTACAAACCCTTGCATATGACAAAGACGAAGTTGATTGCACAGTAATTCAAACCGAGGCATAGGCAGGGGTTTGGTAAACAAATCAGCAAGCTGGTCTTTGGTGGACATAAATCGAACTTTAATAAAACCTTTAGCAACCTGTTCTCGAACAAAATAATAATCAAACTCGATATGCTTTGTTCGAGCATGGAATACAAGATTCGAAGTCAAATAAATAACACCCACATTATCACACTGAAGAGTATAATTGATGATAGGAAAACCAATCTCATTAAGTAAGGATTTAATCCAAAGTAGCTTAGAGGTGGCATTAGCTATGGCCTTATATTCACTTTTTGTTGAAGAATGGACAGTAGTAGGTTGTTTATTTGACAACCAAGAAACAAGAGACGAGCCTATAAAAATACCATAACCATTTGTAGAGCATCTATCATCAGGATTCCCACCCCAGTCACTATATGTATAGCAATGCAACGAAAGAGTAGATTTTACTGAAAAAAATAAACCAAAAGATTGAGTACCTTTTAGATAACGCAATAGTCTTTTCAAAGCTTGCCAATGGATGTCAGTAGGAGCATGCATAAATTGACACAATTTATTAACACTGAAGGCAATATCCGGCCGAGTAATGGTCACGTATTGAAGTGCCCCAAAAATTTTTCTATATTCAACACTACTTGATAATTGTTATCCCATATTTTTGGAAATAGTAGGCAAGACAATCATGAGAGTAGAGCAAGGTTTTGAGTCAAACATTCCATTTTTATCAAGGAGGTCTCCTATATATTTCTTTGGAGTTAACAAGGTTCTATTTGCTTGTATATCAACCTCGATACCAAGAAAATAATGCAATTGACCTATATCCCTTACCGAAAATTCTTGTTGTAATTTTGAAATGAATTGTGACACCAATTTAGAGCATGACTCGGTGATGATTATATCATTAACGTAAACCAACATAAACACAACATTAAAAGCTTGCCGAAAAATTAACAAAGAATTATCAGTTTTGGAAGAGACAAAGTTAAGAGAGTGAAGGTATTGTGTGAGATGAGAAAACCATGCTCGTGGAGCTTGTTTTAGTCCGTATAAATACCTATTCAGCTTACATACATAAAAAGGACAATAAGAACTTACAAACCCCTGAGGTTGAGTCATGTATATATCCTCATCTATATACCCATGAAGAAAAGCGTTGGAAACATCTAACTATTTCATAGGCCATTTATTCATTGTTGCAAAAGCAAGGATTAAACGAATTGATGTAGCTTTCACAACCGGGCTAAATGTCTCCTTGTAATCAATACCCGAAAGTTAAATGAATCATTTTGCCACCAACAGAGCTTTGTACCTCTCTATTGTGCCATCTTTCTTTCTTTTGATCCTGTAAATCCACTTATTATCAATAATGTTAACATCGGCAGGTTTTGGAATAAGAGTCCAAGTTGAATTCTTATGTAGTGCTTACATCTCCTCAAACATTGCCTTTTTATATTCATTGTATTTATAAGCTTGCTTAAAAGTCCATGGTTCATGTTCTAAGAAATTTAGGTTGGTTTTCTCTTTAAGGGCAACTAAGGCTTGGAGTTTATTAAAGGTAGAGGGTCTAAGGTTCATGTGATGAGTGCGTACAGGTGGTGGGGATGGTGCAATTTGGGATTGAGGTTGTTGGTTAGTATGATTATATTTAGATAAATTAACAATAAGATTGAGACCAACAGAAGATGATGAAGGCTGCTGAGTTTGTGATGGAGAATCGGGGAAGGAGATGAGATAGACAATAGCGAGTGATGATGATGATTATCTTGAAGAAGTTGGCGGATAAGAGATAACGAGAATGAGTTGGGTGTGTGTTGGGTTTGATTGGTTGGTGTAGGATAAGGGATAAGGAACAAATTATTTGTTTTGGATATATTTGTGAGAGGTGAAAGTTGTGGAGTTTGAAAAGAACTATGAAACAAACCTGTTGTTGTTGTAGCCGAGTGAAATGGTACTTGAATGGTTAGCCACATATGAGCAGTGCTTAAGCTTTGTGAGGAAGCATGATTGTCTTGGAAATTTTGTAATTTGAATGGAAAATTTGATTGAGCAAAGACAACATGTTTAGCTAAATAAACTCTATCATTTTCAACATCCAAACAATTATAACCCACATGATTGAGAGAATTTCCCAAATAAACACATTGTTTACTTCGATATGAATACTTATTTTGATTATATAGGCGGAGGTAAGGATATATTGCAAAACCAAAAATTTTTATTTCATTATATTTAGGAGCACAGTTATACAATTTTTCAAAATGAGATTTATTTTAAATTATCGAAGTGGATAAGGAATTGATACAATTAACTGCAGTACGAAATGTATATGACAAAAAATGAAAAGGTATTTAAGCATGTGCCATTAAAGACTATGTTTGGTGATAAGATAGGTTATACCTGTAATATTATCATCATAACATACTCATAATGATAATTAGAATCATATGTGGCTCTATGTCATTTTAATCTCATCCAAACATCCAGATGTAATATGTAACATGATTTTAATGCAATATTCACATTCAGATGCTAAGATGTCTTATGCATTCATAATGCATAATTATATAGACATGTATATAGATATACAGTAAATGCAATATATGATAAGCATAAAAACATATAGAAAGTATCACTCACAAACTTGACGGAAACCAAATTAGCTCTCTTTGGAGCATATGTTTTCTGGTGGCTAGGAGGACGTTTGAAGCGCATAAACTAGACAATAAATGAAGTATATTAGAATATAAACAACTCCAACTTTAACCCTTAAAACTATACTCAACGACTATAAATATTATGTTAAAATTTCGGCATAACCTCCAATATAACTATGACATTTTCCCCGATGAAACAAAAGAAAATAAACACTTCAAAATAACACTCACGACTCACATCAACTAACCACAACTCAACGACCCCTCTTGGGTCTCTAAACTCAACAATAACACCATTTATCAATCCAAATCAAACTCGTATATATACAAGAAGATTATTAATATACTTAAAACATAAATTATTCTCAACAACTTAAATACATTTTTCAACCATTTAGAATATTGTTTGAAAATAATTTACTTAAAAATATAATTTAACAACGTAAATATTCAGTCATTTATTTAAAAGATAATTTACAAGCATTCTTTTAATAAAATTATTTTAGTTAATAAACCATTCAAAATCAATATAATTTAATTATTTATTTCAAAACCTTGATAATAGTTTACACACATATAAACTCATTTTCCAATAAAATTTAAATTTAACTTATAAAGTATCTTAACTCATCATAAATGTTATATACATATATATTGAAAATAAATTGCATACTTAATTCAAAACATTTCAACACTTTAAATTCTTTTATAAATTTAATTGCGTTTAGTACTTAAATTGAAACAATATATAAAATTACATAAATAATTTTAGCTTAATAAATTATAGGAATTCATATTAATTTCAATTACTCCAACTAACACCCATAACATATTTATAGCTCATATATATACAATTTTGACAATAAACGGTCTGAAATCATGCAACATAATGAAATTTGAGGTTTCAGACTTATTAACATTAAATTTGGTCTGACAAGGGTCATAAAGCGCGTCGGGGAGTTGAAACTAAACTGCTAGAATTGGGTTCTACTACTTGTTAGTGGAATGTCTACTTATATTTGTGTTTTTCTATATAAAAAATATGAATTTGAATATTTATGTGCTTAAAATGATGAATGTGTGAATGATAATTTAAATTTCAAAGTAAGCTCTGTATTAAGGAAAATGAGGAAGGTAAGTGAGTTATCCCATATTGGAAAAATGCAAAATTAGAATGGGGTATTTATTGAAAGGCTCTTCTTTTCAATGCTAAAAAAGTAGTCAATGAGACTTTATTTCGTGTTCACAGGGGGTGCAAATCCATGGTCCTAATCTAAGTTCAACGTGTGAGCGTGCGACCTGCGTACACGAATACTAGACCGAAATGGATTGGCCCCTACTAGCTTGGTTTTGCTAGTTCGCCAGTTTTTTCTGAGTTCTTCCCATCCTTGGGTTTCTTGGCTAAATCATATTGGTTTTCAGTTGAATCAGTCTGATTTTAACAACTATGATTTTCAATGGTTTGGATGGATATATATTATTTAGTAATAGTTATTTCATTTTATTATTTGAATTAAATGTTAAAATTTAGTGTGGGAATCAAGACCTTTATTATTGGGTCAACTAAAAAAATTAATAAAAATATATTAATGTATTTGTCTATATATAAATTTTAATTGAGATTTACAAAAACATAAAGACACGAAAAAAAAAAAACCCGATAAGTTGACTTTATATAAACTTAATTTCGAAGAGAGTTAGCGATTTTTTTTTTTGGTTTCTGGTTGAATTGATCCGATTTTAACAACTATAATTTTTAATGATTTGGATGGATATATATTATTTAGTAAAAGTTCTTTTCATTTTATTATTTGAATTAAATGTTAAAATTTATTGCCGGAATCAAGACATTTATTATTAGGTCAACTAAAAAAATTAATAAAAAGATGTTAATATATTTGTCTATATATAAATTTTAATTGGGATTTACCAAAACATAATGACATGGAAAAAAAAAAAACCGATAAGGTGACTTTATATAAACTTAATTTTGAAGAGAGTTAGCGATTTTTTTTTTTGGTTTCTGATTGAATTGATCCGATTTTAACAACTATAATTTTTAATGATTTGGATGGATATATATTATTTAGTAATAGTTCTTTTCATTTTATTATTTGAATTAAATGTTAAAATTTATTACGGGAATCAAGACATTTATTATTGGGTCAACTAAAAAAATTAATAAAAAGATGTTAATGTATTTGTCTATATATAAATTTTAATTGGGATTTATCAAAACATAATGACGTGAAAAAAAAAACCCGATAAGGTGACTTTATAAAAACTTAATTTTGAAGATAGTTAGCAATTTTAGTTTTTAACAACTTTTCAACTTAATTTTTATTATATGTCTAAACTATACTATTATCCGCGCGATACCGCTGGATTTTTTATTTTGTTTTTATTACAACATTATATTTATTCAATTTGTGTGTTTTTTAATTAAATTATTTTGGATAAACAATTTAATATAGTATATATGGATTAAAAATCAAACATAGTTATGAATATCATACTTTTTATGATAATATTCAAAATATATTACATATCAATATATTTATAATAAAAGTCTTATTTAAATGAATAGTTTAATGTAATAAATATGCATTAAAAATTAAACATAATTATAAATATAATAGTTTAATATGATAATGTTCAGAATATATATTATTAACGTTTTCTTAAGCATAATAATTTTTCAAAAACAAATTGTCCAAACATATTCATAATATATATTATTAACATTGTCCCAAACAATTAACATGGAATATATAGCATAAATAATATTATTATTATTTATTAAAAAAAATACTAATGCTTGTAAAATATAATAATTATGTGAGTCAACCTTTTAAAGCTCACGATTTGAATGCACCAAAAGAGATAATGAAGAGGATATTGACCTTTATGAATAATAAAAAAATTTAATCTCATCAATATATATATTTTAAACATTGCATAAAATTATGACATACATATTACATGATACACAATTTTTTAGAATTTTAAAATATATTATATTCCTATTAAGTAAAAATTAAATTAATAATCTATAGAATTTTTTATTTTTAAATTTTTATATGATCATATTTACATCATTTAATATTTTGACAAATATCTAGCACTACCAATAATTAGGTAGTCTTAAGTCTGCCAATATAATTGCATATACAGGTAACAAGACAATAAAACAATAGATGAAGGACACCAGGATAATAATAATGTACCCATTACAAAGATAAAGAACAAAATCACAATAATTAATCACGAAAATAAAATATTACTCATAGACTTAGTCATCTCAAATAAATCTTTCACTTACCTAAATATGTTTGCTTCATACAATTGGTATACAAAAATCAGGAAAACAAATTAAAATCATTATGTAAACCTAGTAAATCATATTACCATTATAAAAATGCATGAGAAGCAATGAAATATGACTAATTCAGAGAAAAATAAATAAAAACAATAAGCATATCAAAAATACAACTTGAATTTATCAATCTTCTGAATTTAATTGGAGCTCATCAAATGCTTTGAATTTATAAGATCTAAATGTTGTAAAGTTAGAAAAACTTATTCATTAAAAAAAAAAAACAAACCATTCTTAGCACAAAAAAAAAAAAAAATCCGGCTTTTTTCCCCCCCCTAATTTATTCTTTAGCCTTTTATAAAATATATTTGTATATGTAAACTTACCTCTATGACTTGGGTGATTGCAATCTTAATTTGTTGCGAAATCCACATAGGATTTATATGTGCTCTACCTAGAGGCTCCTGCATGTTAAATAGCAACAACATCAATAAGAACAACATGGAGTTGAAGAGAGTTTGAGTTGAACATGTATTATCAGTGAATTTACACATCTCAAATGGAAAAAATGTATAAGGAATCAAATTGCATACTAGAATGATGTGTTAGCAATTTTAAGTCTGTAATTCTCTTAAGCTGTTATCATTTGTTTCTCAGCTATATAGACAAATTTCAATAATGATGTAAATTAATAAAAATTATAAAAACCAAATAATATTAATTGTAAAACTATTCAAGCAACTTTGGAGTTGCTTGGGAAGACTTCCACAACATCGTACCACATCAATAATAATAATAATAATAATAATAGGTTCATCAAATATTAAAATTTCATTATCCTAAAGTTTTTATATTGTCTTGTATAGTTTTGTTGTCTGATTAACATAAACCTTTGCTCTCATGACTTTCCTCTCCTCCAACTTGCATAAATTAAAAGCTACAGCACATGCGATTGCATGTGAATATAATTAATTAAGCACTCATAAATTTACATGATTAATTAAATTTTTTTATATTATAATTTAGACAATTCAAGAGTTTATCTTTATCCAAATATAAAAAAATATATTAATTACACAATCAATTAATAAAATATAACGTACTTGTTTGAGTAAGATATTTATATATAGATAGATTACATAGCAAACCGTTAAAATATAATGCAAAATATTTATTTTTTTTAAAATGTGATTTATTAATTAACTAATTGGCTTGATGTACTTAATACTTAGCCTGCAAATATTTAATTTTTACCGAAATTAAAAGTGGTTTTACATTTAAGAGAGAAAATTAAGAAATTATAAAATAATGAGAAAGACTGTTGGTGCTTTGACCTGCAAAAATTTTAATAAAAAAAAATTTATATAAAGAACATCAAACACCTATAATCACTGTCAATATAAAATCTTAAATTTATAATAATAACTTGCAATTTCAATAAGCTAAACTCAAAGATGAGAAAAAATTAGATAAAATTTTAACGAAAACTTTATACAAAAAAGCAGAGAGAGACAGATGGAGAATCATTATAACTTTATACAAATATTGATGTTGTAGTTGATTTCACAATGCTCGAAACAATTGAATTATCATTATAGCTTCATGCGTTATGATTGAAATTCAAGTAATGAGATAATCATAAGATAGAGATGATTTGACAACAATTGAAAGCTTGCAAATATCTTCATATATATAACATCTTTGAAATCGAGCATAGTTTTAACTGGAAAACACATGTTAAACGGCGCCCTTTGGGTGTAAAATTAATTGTATGGAAAGTTTAATTTTTTATATAATTTAAATTGATTTAGATGATTAATTTAAATTTTATTTTATTTTGAAAATTTTATTTAATTATAGATTAAAATATTATAATTTATTATTTTGTGGATAATTAAATATATATATATTTTTAAATTACAGATTATGATACTTTAATTGATTTAGATAGAGATTATCCACAATATGAGATTGATTTTCTTTTTATATTATGATATTTTAATTGATTTATATAATGATTTAGATAATTGATTTAAATTTTTTTAGATAATGATTTATTTTCTTTTATTTTGAAATTTTTATTTACTTACAAATTATAATATTTTAATTAAAACTTTTGTGAAAATTTTAAAAATTCCAAGCTTTGACACATATTAACCTTAATCGTTATTTTTTATATAATATAGATAATAATTTAGTTAACCTTAATCATTAAGTGTCTCCTGATTTATTATATAATATAGATAATAATTTAGACAATCCAAGAGTTTATCTTTATACAAATATAAAAGAAGAGCTTAATTACACAATCAATTAATAAAATATACTCTACTTGCTTGAGCAAGGTATTTATATATAGATAGATTACATAGCAAACCGTTAAAATAAAATGTAAAATCTTTATCTTTTTTAAAATGTGATTCATTAATTAACTAATTAGTTTGATGCACTTAATACTTAGCTTGCAAATATTTATTTTTTACCGAAATTAGAAGTGTTTTAAGTTTAAGAGAGAAAATTAAGAAATTATAAATAATGAGAAATATTGTTGGTGCTTTGACTTGCACAGATTTTAATAAAAAAAAATCATATAAAGAATATCAAACACCTATAATCACTGCAAACATAAAATCTTAAATTTCTAATACTTATTTACAATTTCAATCAGCTCAGCTCAAACATGAGAAATAATTAGATAAAATTTTAGCGAAAACTCTATAAAATTTTAGTTTTTAACAAATTTTCAGCTTAACTTTTATTATATGTATAAATTTGTATTAAATTTAAAAACTATATTTTGATAATTATTAATATAAAAATATATATGAGCATTTTTTTTAACAAAAAGATAAAATTCATTAAATATGTAAACAAGGTATAAAGTAAGAAAAATATGAGATGCTTAGTCGTGCTGTTGCTCAATTCTAATGGGAGGGGGAGTATAAACTCAATACCAAAAAAAAAAAAAAAAAACTTCTTTATATCTATGAAATTCATAACTTGAAAAAAGATTAACAAGTGTAATTATGTGATTCGCAGAGAAAATTCACATATCATGAATAACCATAAGATGGCCAACATTTTGATTAAACAGACTTGTAGAAATATCCATTGAAAATACTTAAAAGTGTAGAAGATCAATTAAAGCGCTTGATCTCCCGGTACGTTGGGGCAAAACATTAAATCGCCTCGTAACCAATGGCTATGGAAGGGGACACTTTGGCAAAAGACGAAAAACTTATCACCATCAAATCCTTTTAGATACTGAGAACCTCACTATCTTTTTCAAACTTCGAAAATACATATAAAAAATAAATAATAATAATAATAAATAGTGTTGAAAAATCTGAATTTATTTAATCATATTTCCTCAAAATCACAATTATGTAAAAATAATAAAAGAAATAATGGAATAATGATAACACAAGAAATTTACGTAAAAACTTTCAAAATAGGAGAAAAAACCACTGTGTTGTCAAAGACAACCAGAAAAAAAATTCACTATATGAAAATTGTTACAACCACATATACTCACAATATTTTTCTCACACCCAAAAATCCCAATTACACTCAAGAGAATTTTCCTCAAACTTATTTGAAACTCTTTAAATATAAGGAATTTTTTTACTTCTTGTTCTATCTATTTTTTATTCCTCTCAATACCTTTTATAGGTATTCATCAACCAAATTTGGTATTGTCATGTTGCCAAATTAAGTAAACAATTTGACAACTTCTTATTACCAAATTAAGTAAATAATTTGACAAATTCTTCTTGCCAAATTAAGTAAACAATTTGACATCTTCTTACTGCCAAACCACCATTTTTGACTTCTTTTATTTTTTAATCATTTATTCATAACAATCTCCACCATAATTAAAAAATAAAAGTCATTTAATACAAAATATTGTCTGCTACCGACAATCATAATTCTTCGAGAATTACCATACTCCACCATAACAAGTATACCCACTTATAATTAATTTACCAATTTTAAGAATTTCATCGGCTCATGTCGAAAATAACCTGCTAACAAAATATGGTGTTAACTTCCATATTGACTTTTTTGGAAGTTCATTAGTTATCGACATTAATTCCACCACACACTATAAACTATCAACTAATGATGTGCAAATTTGTGGACAGCTACCAACAACATATCTTCTTCCATGACATTTTAATAAGGTAGTAACATGCCATGAGAATACACATCTTCTTATAGGAACTCATCATTCTCTCCTCTTTCAGAGGTGATCATATTAGTAGCAACATTGGAGTTACCGGCCGAACTAGCTCCACTCTTTTTGCATTATTTCTTTGTGTGTCCAGCTTGACTACAAGCCCAGTAGAAAATCTTTTTATTTCTAGAGCTATTATTTCTCCTAGAAAAATTATTCATCGCTAGTGCTGAATCTTCAGGAGATCTACTGTTGTTATCTTTCAATCTTCTTTCCTCGGAAATTAATTTACTGATAACTTATGAGAAAACCAAATCTTTGCCCCCATAATACAAAATGGGCTACATGTGTTTGAAGGAAGGAAGAAGAGACCAGATGAGCCGCAAAACTTTGTCCTCATCATCAATTTTAACTCCAATAGACTTAAGCTCAGAAACGATCCCATTAAGAACATTCAGGTGATCTGAGATTCTCGTACCTTCATCCATTTGCAATTTGTGAAATTGTTCTTTCAAATATAATATATTTGAAATATCATTGGTTTTGTACAATTCTTCTAGCTTCTCATAAAGCTCTTTTATTGTAGACAAGCTAACCATATTAGCTAAGATATTTTTAGCCAAACATAGCCGTATTTGACTAGCAACTTTCATATCTAATTCTTCCCAATTTTCATCACTGAGCATAGATTTCTTGGTACCACTAGTTTTTCTGAATTTTCTTATCTGAATCATCTGAATCTTTTCTGCTAGCAACAGGGATCGGTTTCCCATTTAAAGCCTTGTATAATCTAGACTGGATTAATACATCATTGACTTGCACTTGCCACAAGCCAAAATTAATTCTTCCATCAAACTTTTCAATATCAAACTTAATATTCGACATTTTTCTTGCACAACACAAACAAATAGTTAACGTACACGTAACCGAAACTCTGATACCACTTGTTGGGAAATCTGAATTTATTTAATCCAATTTCTTTCAAATCACAATTATGCAAGAATAACAAAAGAAATAATAAAATAATAATAACACAAGAAATTTATGTAGAAACTCCCAAAATAGGAGAAAAAACCACGGTGTTGTAAAAAACAATCAGAGAAAAATATTCACTATGTGAAAATTGTAACAACCACATATACTCACAATATTTTTCTCACACACAAAAATTCCAATTACACCCAATAAAATTTTTCTCAAACTTATTTAAAACTTTCTAAATATAAGGAATTTTTTACTTATTGTTCTATTTATTTTTTTCCCCTCAATGCCTTTTATAGATATTCATCAATCAAATTTGGTGTTGTGTTGTCAAATTAAGTAAACAATTTGACAACTTTTTCTTAACAAATTAAGTAAACAATTTAACAAATTCTTATTGCCAAATTAAGTAAATAATTTGACATATTCTTTTTGCCAAACTACTATTTTTAACTTTTTTTTTATTTTCTAATCATTTATTCCTAATAAATAGCTCATATGGAGAAGCCAAAATTTATCAAATCTAAAAACAAAAACTACAATAATCATAGTAGAAAGTAAAATAGAGACAAATAAACTAATAAGATGAATGAGAAAACATGAGGGCTATCATTGGTTCAAAGAGGTAGAGGTAGAGGTAGAGGGAGAGGGAGAGCCAACAGTAGCCCAAATATGATGAAGTTTTAAAGGAAATTCAAAAAAAGCGAGAAAGATCATTTTAATAGAGAAGGACAACAAAATTATATGGTTGAACTGAAAAAATAATAAAAAAATATTATATTATTATGTAATATTTGTATAAATTTTAACTGAAATTCATATAAATACAATAATGAAAAAAAATTAACAAAATTACTTTATATAAATTTAATTTTTAAAAGAATTACTTTACACGTAACTATTAATTTTAATTTTCATATATATTTATACATTTTGATTAACAAAAAATTTAATAAAATACTACATAATTAATGAAATGAAATATTAGAGACTTATTATATTAATTCAATTTTATGTGAAATATATTTTAAATGGCTTAGAGGTCCTACTTGCCCATGACAATATAATAAT